>CAJNDS010002382.1:139006-210178 GCA_905221605.1 Symbiodinium natans | reverse complement strand
CACCAACCTTTTGGAGTTCGGCAGCAAGCAAGGAGGAAAAAAAAGCTACAGCCAGCGTTTCGAAGAAACATGTGCATGCCGGCAGCCAGCGAAATTCCATGTGATCGCTGTTTCGAGTGGTATATAGCCCTGCCTCGGCTCAGGACCGATCGTGTGACCTTGCTCCAGTTCCTCGCAAGTGACCCGAACGCTGCTTGCCATGTTTAGGGTCGGCCTAAACCTAAACCCTAAACCCTCAACCCTAAGCCCTAAACCTTGCACTCCTGGCACAATCCCCGGCCCTTTAAAGAAAGACCTGAAGACACAAGACCGCCCAGGCTCCGCTGTCTGGTGGTGGTGGTGGTGGTGTGTCCGGGGCCTGTGGCGTCATGCAAGTGCCCTGCCGGTTTTAGTCCCCAGCCCTTTTGGCGCAGTGTGAACTAACTCAGCTGAAGAGGCAATGATGTTGAGCAGCTGCAACAGTGCTCAAGTCGAAAGACTTCACTAGTTTCACGGTCCTGCCGCCACCGCATGTAGAGGTTTGGACCATTACTCATGTGAACTTGTGATCAGAGAGCAAGCAAAATGTAGAAGCAAAAATAGCACAGGGTTTGCATGTCTCAGAATTTTAACAGTAGACAGTGAGCTAGTGATCATGGTCCGACGCAGAATTGTCACTTGCAGCAGCAGCAGCAGCGAGGAGGAGGACCGCGTGGATGGAGACATCGAGGAGGACGCAGTGGATGGCGTTGATGCAGTCGACGAAATTTCTGGAGTGCCGAACCCTCGTCCCATCCACCCAATGGTGCCAAGGGCACCGGCGGCGCTTGGGCCTCCCCCGCCCACACCGTTCAACCAGCCGATGGCCCCTCCTGGCCCAGCAGCTGGCCCAGGACCAGTTCGAGGCCCTGCACCTGGCGGCCCTCCTCCACCGACTCTTGGCTTTCTGTTGGCTGGCTTTTGGGACTTCAACTCTTTTTTTTGAACAAGGAACCTACAAGTTAAACTTTAAGGAGGGGTTCAGAAGTCCCCGACTCTTGGCTTTCTTCTGGCTGGATCTTGTGACTTAAACTGCAATAAGGAGCCTGAAAGTCAGACTTCTAGGAGGGGTTATAAGTCAGCCCAGGTTGTCAGGTGATTTTACAAGCCCAGGGTTTTTTTGTAGAAACTGCAATAAGGAGCCTGCAAGTTACACTTTGTTGGGGAGTCAGCCCAGGTTGTCAAGTCCTTTCACAAGCCCTGGGGGAATGGCAGCCCTGCCGGCAAGTGCAATTGCAGGTGTTTCGACTCTTGGCTTTCTTCTGGCGAGCTCTCTGGACTTGAGTTTTTGTTTTGGAGCCTAAAAAAAAAACTTTTAAGAGGGGTTCATAAGTTCGTCAAGGACGACACGGCCCACACGGCCCGCAGCAAGGGCAGCCGGTCCAGCAGTCCCTCTGGGGCCTCCGACTCTTGGCTTTCTTCTGGCCAGCTCTCAGAACTTTATTTTTTGTTTTGGAGCCCGAAAAACACTTAAACTTTTTTAGGACGAGGATGACACGGCCCATGGCAACCGGTCCAGCAGTCCCTCTTGGGCCTCCTGCACCGACTCTTAGCTTTCTTCTCGCCAGCTCTTGGGACTTGATTTTTTTTTGGATCCTACAAAAACTGGAGGGGTTCAGAAGTTAGCCAAGGATGCCTGCCTCGACATTGCTTGGACCAGCGCCAGCCGGAGCAGCAGCTGGCCTGGCAGGACCTCCTGCACCGACTCTTGGCTTTCGTTTGGCCGCCTCTTGCGACTTTAACCGTTTTATTGAAGCTAAAAGTTGAAAGGGGTTCAGAAGTAGCCAAGGACTCCTGCCTGGAGAGGGCCTGGACCAGTGGCTGCTGGAGCAGGCCTGGCAGGGCCTCCACCGACTCTTGGCTTTCTTCTTTAACCTACTCGTAATAAGGACCAAGCACTCCTGCCTGGAGAGGGCCCGGACCAGTGGCTGCTGGAGCAGGCCTGGCAGGGCCTCCACCGACTCTTGGCTACCTTTTTATTGAAACTAGTAACAAGGAGCCTAAAAGTTAACAGGGGTTCAGAAGTCAGCCAAGGATTCCTGTCTTCAAAGCGGCAGGGCCTCCTCCACCGACTCTTGGCTTCCTTGGGCTGGCTCTTGGGACTTCATATTCTTAAAAGTTAAACTTTTTGGAAGCGCAGCAGACAGCCAAGGACACCGGCCTGGACAGGGCCAGCACCAGGCCCTGGGGTATGGCAGGGTTTTCCACCTCGCTTTCGGCGGGTCATGTCTGGGCTGGGGCATAGCCAAGAAGGCCAAGACCAGGGCCAGGAGCGTTACTTGCATTTGTGTCATCCGTACCGGCTTTTTTGACTGACCAGGCCCTGGTGCGGTCCCAGGCCTAGCAAGAGGCCGGTTAGGGATTCCATCTCGCTATCGGCGGCTCCTTTGTGGGCTGCAGCGCGGCCAAGAAGGCCCAAACCAGGCTATGGCCCAGGAGCGTTTTTTAATGCTTTTGTGTCACCGGTACCAGCCATACGATAGCTGATGCTGAAGTGCGGAAAATTGTGTTGGACGCTGAGAGCCTTGGGCCGTTCGTTGGAAGCAAGGGAGTGAGGCTTAATTTCCTGACCAGGTTCTTGGGCTTCCTGCAACTCACAGTGCGGCACTCATTCACGGTCGGAATGGATATGTGCTGCGCCCTTTGTTTGTTGTACGGCATTGCATTCACCTTACCTTGGCATTGCGTTCACTTTCCCTTGTCCTTGCTGTTTCAGGTTCCTGGACCCCTTGGCTACCCTGCAGAGCACGGCACTGAATCTTCACATGCCTGTTCAGAGATTGCAGAGCACGGCACTGAAGCTTCACATGCCTATTCAGCGATTTGCTCAGTTATCTCTTCGTCTTGCTTGCTTAAGGTCATCGCAGCTCCACCACCCAGCCGCGCCCCATACTGCTGTGCCATGTAGTCTTCCAAGATGTACCTTTGGGTTCAGCAGTTCATGGTTTCCGGTTGTTCATTTTCTTGTGATGTTTGAGTGTTTGGGCCCTGGGGTCATTAGGGTCATGTGCTGCTTCAGCCATTTCCCTTCAAGAAGAGCAGTCAGACATATATGTGTTGAGTGCAATTGTGTCATGTGCTAGTTCAGCCAGTCTCAATATATACAGTCAGACATGCAGGACTTTGCGTGGATATTTGTTGCTCCAAGGGGAGTATATGTGTTGAGTGCAATTGTGTCATGTGCTAGTTCAGCCAGTCTCAATATATACAGTCAGACATTCAGGACTTTGTGTGGATATTTGTTGCTGAGAAGGGGAGCATAGTTGCCATGGATGCAGCTTTCAAGACTTTCATTTTTGATGAGATCAACCGGGTGCAGAATGACATTTGGTGGCACAGGCTGTAAGTGATATAAGGATTGCAAGGAATCATGCTTAGCTGAGGAACTCTTCGAGCAGAGGGCTTCCTTGCGGGATTACATCGAGCAGCTGCCCTGTCCAGCTGACCCAGTGGCAGAGATCGAGAGGATGACAGAAGCAGTGCTGGGACTTGTTCGAACAGATGCAGCATTGCTGCTGTCAGCGGTTGGCACGACACTGAACAACAATTCATGCAGACATGTCTGCTAGTTGCCTGAAACGATTGTCTTATCATGTCAGCTTTGTTTTGCCGATGTAAGGACAACAACAGTGCTGAACTGGCGCTTGGACAAAGCGTCTTGCTGGTCAGGTGAACCAGAGGCATGGAAGATCTGCGGCATCGATTCTTGTCTCAGACAGTCTAGTGAGGAGCAGAGGCATGGTTACATATACATTGTTCTTTCATGTTTGCTGAGGCAAGGTCGATGGCAACTTCTGGATGGATGCAAGGGGAGATGTTGTCCGTGCGGGAACAGCCGGCCTGCATGAGTGCCAAGCGGCTTCTCTTTGCTGACGGAGTCAAGAGAGGACTGGCAGCCGCCTGGCTGTACCTCGGCTGTATATATGTTGTTCATTGCGTGGGTATGATTCCAACATGGCCTGTGCGTGCGGTCATGCTGTCCAGCCGAACACACAGAGGGTATGAGGCTAACATGCCCTGTGCGCGCGGGCACTAAGAGTGCCCAGTCTCGTGGGCCATGTTGGCCGAAGCTCCAATCGGCGAAGTCCCATGAAACAGCTTCGGCCAAAAGTGCCCTGTGCGTGCGGGCACTCAGAGTGCCCAGTCTCACGGGGCATGTTCGCCTCATACCCTGCACACGCACGGCCAGAGTTCATGACCTTTGTGCATGTAACATGCAGGGTGCCCTGTGCGTGCGGGCACTGAGAGTGCCCGAACATCCGGGGCCCCAACACGCAGGGTGCCCTGTGCGTGCGGGCACTGAGAGTGCCCGAACATCTGGGGCCCCAACATGCAGGGTGCCCTGTGCGTGCGGGCACTGAGAGTGCCCGAACATCTGGGGCCCCAACATGCAGGGTGCCCTGTGCGTGCGGGCACTGAGAGTGCCCGAACATCTGGGGCCCCAACATGCAGGGTGCCCTGTGCGTGCGGGCACTGAGAGTGCCCGAACATCTGGGGCCCCAACATGGAGGGTGCCCTGCACGCACGGTCAAGGAAATCTTGGGCGCACGGTCAAGGAAATCTTGGGCGCACGGTCACATTGCCATGGCACACACACGATGAATCCCACCCTGTGTGCACCAGAGTCTTCACATCCAAGGTGGCACTTGCTTGGAAAGATGGCGGCTCAGTGTATCCCGGGCTACAAGTCGGAGTCTGCAAAGCAGCTGATTCTGCTTCTCTTGGCACTGCCGACAAGCTACTAGTTTCAGAGAGGCATGCAGCAAGCAGTGAAGCAATGGTATGTTGTCATCCAGGATGATCATGCAGCCCTTGTGATTCCAGGTTGGGATGTGGCAGAGGGCACTCATGAAGAGCTTCTCATCAGCTGTGCCTACCGGCAGAACACCCGTGGAGTCATGGTGCAGCCATTGACTGTGCTACAGTGGGTGAGCCTGACTCTGCTCACGCTCCACCCTGTGACTTTGCATAACTGAGTTACTGTTTCAGACCAAGGCATGTCCGAGTTCACACCTCATTCCTTTGCTCTCGCAGGCTGGTGTCGTTGAGGCAGATCTCTTTGAGTCGGACTTCGCAGACCGGAAGCCGTGGCTGGACTCTTTCAACAGAATCCTGGCCGGCTACAACGACAAGGTCGAGAATGAAGGAATCGAGGTCTTGCCGGCAAAGAAAAAACGAAAAAGAGCTGGAAGAGCCCCTGCCCAGTCAGCTGATGGCCAGACAGAAGGAACAGGTGACCAGGAGTCAGTGAAGTTGGGCACCTTGCGGCAGCAGGCCATCAAGAACATCCTCATGGGCTGGACAAAGAGGGCCTGGCTGCTTGCAAGCAGCCACGTGTCATGGGCACAGGGCGCAACAAGTTCTGCCCTCAGCGACGCTGTGCTGACCTGGAAGTTCCTGTACACTGGCTCGGATACACCTCCAAGCTGGCGCCCGACTGACTGCCAGTCACTGGCTGCTCAACAGGCAAGGCCATGTAGAAATTCAAGTAATTGAAGCAGCTTTCCCTGCTAGCAGGCATTGGAGCTTGCAATGCGGATGGTGCCAACTGGCAGTGCCTTCTGTGCCACCGACTTCCTCAGTCCACTGGCCAAAGGGGAGTTTGAGCTCTTGATCGAGAAGATCATTACGACCTTTGAGAAGGACACTGCCAGCCTCGGTGCGACCCAGTCCCGCGCTGTGTGTCTCGAATTTGAAGAACATCATGTCTTGGCAAGTGCACGTGCTGTATGTCCTGTCTTGCTCGGTGACTGGTTTCCTGTATGTCCTGTCTTGCTCAGGCATCGGGCCGACAAAGAGAAGCTTGAAGTTTTCCGCCTGGTGGTTTGCCTGTGGTCTCGCAGCATGGAAGAGGTCTTGACAAAGGAGCCGGTGAACCCTAAGCCCGAAACCGACAAACCCTAATCTTCAAGAACCCCCTAAACCCCAGCCTCATTTTGTCGAAAGGACCTGGCTGCAGAGGACTTCCATGAAGTCAAGCAAGCCATTGTGAACGGCCAGGCCTTGGACAGCGCTGCTTCTTGTCTAACGTTTTGACTTTGGTTGGTAGTTTGAGAGTTGTCGGGCTTGTTGGACGTACTGCAAGAGCTCTGTAGTGATAGGTCAGGTTTCGATTGTTCGTTTAAGGGTTCACTTGTGCTCATGATGCTAATACTCAGCAATCCACGACCTAGACCGAGGTCAAGAACATGGCCAGTTCCTTCCCGCCTATCTTTCACCGGGCCATGATCCCCGACCTCAGGGCCCCGGAGGAGTTGAGACAAGGCGATGCCGATGCCGAGGAAGCTGCAGAGGATGCTGAAAACCAGGTCTGGCAGGCCAAGGTCACAGCACTCCGAGCCCAGCTGGAGGCAGACCAGAAAGCTGTGAAGAGCATGGCTGCCGGCCACAAGGTCTTGCGTGACCAGTCCCTTGGCTTAATAGTTTCTTATCCAGCCCAGCAGCCAGGCCGATCAAGGCAGCCTTGCTTGTGACTGCCAGGCTGGACTGGATGCGGCACCAACGCCGGAGCTTGGAGATCGAGCGTGCGACAACCCTGGTTGGCCTGTACACCGGCTGGTTCCATCCGGTGCTTAATTGCCGAAATTTGAGCGAAGCTGCGGCCTGCTACCAGGAAAAGGACTTTGCTACTTGACCAGCATAGAAGCATGTTTGACAGCTTTCCAGATTCCAGACCCAGCAATATGAGACTCAACATTTTGAGACTCAGGAGATGAAGGTGCCGCTGTGTCCGCCTCCAGCCACCGGGGCTGCGTTTATCTCAGAGGAGGCCAAGTTCAACCAGCTCACAGTGGTGCGGATTGACTTGAATGTCCCAGGGGCTTCTTGCTTGAAATATATTCTACCTGAGCAGAGCTTTCTTTTGAGTGGGCCATGCCATGTTGTGGTTGCAGACCAGAGGCCCGCAATGCCTTGATGCTGGACAAGCTCTTGTGCTGCAATCGGACTGGGCACTGACTCTTCATCCTTTCGAAAGCTATTATGTGAGTGCAAACAAGGTACCCGAGCCTTGCTGCCAGTGTGGCCAAGATCCGTGGAGCCGACAAAGTCCTCATCCTGGTGACCACACCGACCAGGTGCCTAGGGTGTGTTGTGAAGTGTATTTCGTGAAGTGTATTGTGGTTGTGTGACGAGGTCGAAGGAGGACAGCAACCAGGATCCCATTGAGGACGAGTGGGCCCTGGTCCAAAAGATGAAGAAGGAGAACTTTGTCAGCCTCACTGCCACCCAGGAGCCACATGACAGCTTCCTCTTAAGTTCAGTGTTCTGTCTTTATGTGTTCTTGTGAAGTTTCTCACAATTGGTCAGGAGTTGACAATTGAGGGGCACGACATCACCTCGTCGGACCCGTTTGTGCAGTACCGGATCTTCTTTTATGCCCCGTCGATCAAGAAGGCCTTGGAAACCAATATGTGGGGCAAGAGCTTGCTTGCAACTTGACTGCAGAATCCTGGCTTCTTGGGCATTGCTTGCTGTGCAGATAGTGACATTTATGACACATTGAGACCGTTGAGAGACAGCCTTACAACTTCCGAGGTGAGAACCTGCAAAGTGCCCGTTGCTGCTTTGCCCTCCCCGGGTGACATGGTGCACGTGATCAGTGCATCATCGAACTCGGAGACCGAAGTCTCCAGGCGTTCGGTCAAAAACTGTTGTTGGTTTGTGCCAAAAAACACACTTGTCACAGGTTCAGAAGCCTCGCCGTTGTCCGAGCCTCCCAACGTGGACCTGCTGTCTACGAAGCCCTGCTGGTGCAGTTGCTGGCCTCGTCGGCTGGCATCCAAAGCCAGGGCAACCAGAAGCCCGCCGGTTTCCTGAAGAAGGAAGACCTGGTGGACGTCCTGGATTGCCACCCGTTCGCAGGGGACATGGCATTGGGTGCCAGCCGACTGAGAATGGCTGGCAACCTCCCATGCCGTTTGCGCGTGTGGAACCTGGAGTTCACAGGGAGCCACTTGGAAAGCACTTGGAAGTAATGGTTTTTTTTGCAAACCAGAGTTCCCAAGAAACAGCATAGAAGCTCATGTTTGCCAGGGTTTCCAAGTTTCAGTACAGGCCAGGGCACAGCCTTCGCCATGAAAAGGTTGGCGCAAATGGTTGCGTCCAAATGGCTGAGCAAGCAGCTGCAGCTGTTCGAGCGCCAGGAATCCAGCAATGTCTTGAAGCCCGTGCTGCCGAGGATGGATGAGACCCTGACTCAAGCAGAGGAGCTGGAGCTAAAAAAGTATCCGGGAGTCCACGAGGCCTACCAGGGCTTGGGCAAGCTGAGTTTGCGAGTCCTGGCTGCTTGCTGCAGATTATGAGTGTATAGAGACAGAACAGAGAGAAACCAGCTTCAGAGGAAGGGAGACATAGCTGAGGTTCTGCGCGGCCATGTGACAATGCTGGACCCGGTGAAGGTCGCTGAGTTCCAAACTGGTCCTCCGAGTGTGCGGGCTGCAACTGTGCTGCAGCTGAGCCATTAATCCACAGATATCTATATATATATATATATACATACTTATTGCTCCTCCCTTTCCCTAATCCTGAGACCTCATCCTGAGGCGATCAAAGCCATGGAGGAGGAGCACTTGGAGCACTGGTCCGAGGCATTGAGTTGCTTCCAGAGCGGCACCACCGTCCAGAACGACACCAGCACGGAGGATCCCAGGCCGGTTGTTCCAGGGGAAGATGAGCAAGGAGAAGCAGGGGCAGGAGAGGGCAAGATCCAGGTACTGTCTGACCCAGCCGCCATTGAGAGCCCTGACCTCGACTGCAAGAGTTTCGACAACTCGAAGGTCCTCATCATCAAGAAGAACGGTGAGTACTTCTTGAAGGCCACTGCAGACCTCAGCCTCCCGCGCGGCTTTAGAATCGCAGGCTGCGGTGGTGGGAAGCTGACTCAGCAGCAAGGAGCCCACTCCGTCGGCTTTGAACTTGACCAGGGTGACAAGACCTGGGTTGAGGTGGCAATCGGCCAAAGCTCGGACGATGCCGAAGTTGAAGGCGTCGTCAAGAAGGGCTCGATTGAGCACAGGGCGACCTTGTACCAGGTCCTCAAGGAGTTCCTGACCTAGAGTTGGACACTCACCCTAAACCCTAAACCCGAGCCCCTACACCCTAAACCCTAAACCTTAAATTGAGCCCAGGCTGCACAAGACCACCGCCAGCAAGGAGATCCTTTGCACCGGCTGGAAGTTCACCACAAAGCCAGCCGGCGCTGGCTCTCACGGCTGGAATGTGGAGAAGACGGAGAATTGGTTCTACGCCTTGAGGGACAAGGATGAGAAGAAGACCACTCCTGGAAATGTTGTTTCTTTTGCTGCGTTAGCCGTTCAATTCTGCAAGTTCCTACTCCATTCTGCCTTTCTTGCTGTCTTGCTGCATGTTTTGTTCTCCTGCTTCTTACCGGCTCAGGCAAGAGAGATGATCCTTGCGGATGTGAAGTTCTCCCCCTCCATTGTCTGGAGCTGGAAGTTTGCCTTCGACCCGGTGCACGCAAAGTTGACAGCAAAGAAGCCGACTTTGGTTTTGAATGAGGCACTGCGTTTGAAGAGCGGCCAGTATGTCAAGCTCGGCCAAGCTTGAGCTTAAAGCAGCAGCACAGTTCAACCCAGGAAAGAGCTTAAAGCTCGTGCCTCTGGAGGTCCGAGGAAACGGCACAGGGTCAAGTCTTCAATTTTGGATGTCTGCGTAGTTAGTTCGGAGCCTGGGCTGCCTCACTGATCCTACACGGGGTGGTGGTCTTTATGCATGGTTCTTGTTTCATTAGGCAAATATTCGGGGTCCTGTACATTTAGGGGCTGTGTTAAAGCATGAGGGTAACAGAGAAAGAGGCCACCACCAGCCTTTCTAAGGTTTAACCTGACAGCATCAGCAAAGTTCAAACCAGGAAAGAGTCTTAAGCTACTGCAGATCAAGGTTGGAAATCCGAGCGTGCGCAGGCTCAAATGTTTAGTGTGTGCGAAGTCAGTTCGGATCCTGGACAGCTTCACTGAGCCTTGGACCCTCTCACTGGTTCAGTCTTGAAGCCTGGCCTGAGAAGTAAGATTAGGGTCTTGTTCCGAAAGGAGCTGCCCTGACACTAGGGGGCCGAGGAAACGGCGCAGGATCCTCAATGACTGTTTCCCTGCAAGTTTGCCTGATCCTGGGGCCCTCTGGTGGGTTCAAGCTTTGAACAGCAGCACAGTTCAACCCAGGAAAGTTTCTGACTCTTGGGTCCGAGGAAACGGCGCAGGGTCACCTTGTCAACTCGGCTCCACTGTTGTGAGCAAAACTAGCCAGGGCAGTGCATGTGCTTGGCAACACAGAGCCGCTTTAAGGGTTCAGGGTTGAAGTGTTTTGAGAATCCTCCAGGTACAGATTTGGAGCTGAAGTGAAGCACCAGTCGGAGCCCGAGCTTGCCTTCGGTTATACATCTTTGGCGCAACGTTGTTGCAGAGCAGTCTTTAATTTTGGCTGAAGCATGCAGCGAGCAGTGCAGGACTAGGCACAGAAGCAGAGCAGGACTGGGCACAGAAGCAAGACAAGAAAAGCCATGCAGACCATTGGAGTTCATGAAGAGCTTACTCAGTGCAATGCCGGGTTCAGAACCTCATCCTGCACAGATTGTGGCATTGCTTTGCAATGTCGATGAGTGATGAGTCGACGTCAGAACCTTCTGGAGAACCTCCCCAGCCGAAGTCGACTGAGACAGGACTTTGCCATAGCTATGTTATTCATATTTGTGTTCCTGACAATAAAGTCAATAAAGCAAGGACATTCTGAAGAAGAATCTCAAGAGACATCAGAAGCTCCGGCCAGTCCGGAAACTCGTCGCATACAGCAAGCAGAAAAGGACTGGGCGCAGAAGCAAGGCAAGAAGAAGCGAAAAGCAAACCATGCAGACCAAGTCAGCTCGGACCATGAAGATGATGCTCAGCAGAATCCCGGGTTGAGAAGCTCATCTTGCACCGATTTTGCAAGCTACCTCCTGAACAATGTGCTTTCCAGTGCAGAGCTGAAAAAAATCACAGCGAATGAAGTGAAGTTTGCAGAATTCTGTGCCGGCATGGGCACCGGTTCGCAGTCGCTGGCTCCTTGTCTGGGATAGTGCACTGACTCATGTTGTTTGCCTGCAGCAGTAGCTGGATATGCCAGTTTTGCCTGAGGCGATGTGGCAAAGAGTCTTGCGGCAAGACCATGACATATCACTGGAGGTTACACCATGTTTTTACACTGAACATGTCAAGTGGAAGCGAGAGGTGTTGCAAAAGATGCTGGCAGCTCAGGGGCACAATTTGGGTAAAGTGCCTGTGTATGGACCCACCTCAGAACTGGGATCGGTGCCGGCAGCAGCCCTGCCATCACTATCCCTGGCTATCATTGGTGTGGAATGTGACGATGTGTCGAACCAGACCAGAACCCCGAAGAGCATTGTGGATGCTAGCGGACACAGTGGGAGCAGTTTCCTTGAGTTCCACAACTTCATCAAGGGCCTGGAGTGGTCGAAGAAGCCGGTGGCCATCATGTGGGAGTGCGTCAAAAATTTGGATGCTCACAGGCAAAGCTTGGATGAAAAAGGTACATCTGTGATAGATGACCTGATGCGAAAGCAAGGCTACGTTTCATGCTTCCAGGCAACTTTGCTGCTTTGGGATTCGGGGTTGTTTGGTTGTGAGACGCATTCAGGATTGATGGAAGCGGTTCAGATCGATTCCACACAATTGCTGAAGGTTGTGAACACCTACAACTTCGCCCTGCCGCAGAGCAGAAACAGAATCTATGGAATAAGCCTGAAAGTTCAACCAGGTCTTGTGCCTTTGGCTGCAGCTTACAGAAATTGAGGCCCTCTTTTTGTGCAGTGAAGTTCAAATGAAATCTTCGCGCCTGAGGGACTGGAGGCTGAAAAGGAAGCCAGCCACAAGGTCTTTTTGGCTTGGCAGCTGATGAGGCGATGCCAAGTGAAATGGCGGGAGCCTTTGGTTGCTTTGTGGCAGAGAAGCACAGATCAGCAAGCAGCCTGGCTACACCAGAGCAGAAGCCTGCCACTAGCACATGTCTCAATCTGGACTCACCACAGCCAAGGAGCCTGCGAAGCGAAAGGCTGCTGCAGGCAGAGCAGCGTCCTGCCAGAAGTGGCCGAAGGATCATGCCGAGTACAAGAAGAAGAATGACATCTCGGAGGTCGATTTGCAGGTTCCACAGGTAAGATGGGTCCTTGAATGTTCTGGCCTCAGCACTGTCCGCTGCGCTGGGTTCTTCAGTTTGACCACAATTTGTGGAAGCATTGCTCCAGTGCAAGGCCTGCAGAAATTGGACCTGCCAAAGAGAGAGCTGGAAGCGACTTTGCTGTCTTTTGCCTGCTTGCGCAAGAGACTGGGGCGAGCAGCCGGGACTGCACAGCGGGTCAACCAACATGTTGGTTCTCACTCAGTCCATGTCTCATTCGACCCCAGGACATCGACACCTCCAAGCTGTGTCCTGCTCTGCATTATCTGGCTTGGAACAGGCACAATGTTTATTTTTCAATTTCAATTTCGTGTGTGCTCCAGGCATGTCATCCCCTCTGGAGACTCTTTGACAAGACACAAGTGGAGGAGCTTTCATCCATGCCTACTTCCACAGAAGCGGTTTTTGTACTTGGACAAGGAAGGGGTGCATCTGAACAGATCGCCTACTTTTGTCATGAGCCTGCAAGGCTTGTCAGCCCTTGAGCTGAAAGCTGCGGGCCTGACAGACTTGAGCACTGCCCGAGCACAAGAGCTGGCAGGCAATGCCTTCACAATGAATGTCGCAGCCTGTATCCTGCTTTGCATTCTCATACATGTTCTGGACTAGTTGCACAGATACCAGCTGCTCCGGGCAAAACCTGTTCTTGCCTCGTCCCTCTCCTTTTCTTAAAGAGTTGTATTGCCGGGTTGGGTTTTGAGCGGCAAGTCTTGAGTTGCTTGACGAAGCTGCTTCTGCCAAACCCTAGACCCTTAAACCCTTAGACCCTTAGACCCTTAGACCCTTCAACCCTTCAACCCTTCAGCCCTTCAGCCCTTCAGCTCTTCAACCCTTCAACCAGCAAACCCTTTAGCCCTTTTAACCCCCAGAACCCTTTAGCCCTTTAACCCCTAAACACTTTAACAAGTTAGCCCTGAAACCCTTCAACTCTTAAAACCTTTCAAGCTGTGCCGAACCCGCCATGGACTTTGCACTGAAGTTCTCTGCATCCTTGCAGAGATGCCGTAAACTGGACAGAGGATGTCTACACTGCAAGAATCGTCTCTTGCAGGGGAAAAACAGCTTTATTCCATTCTTTTCCGGATCGGTTTAGACATGTAAACTCTCAACCCCAAACCCTAAACCCATGTCCTCCTCCCCCCAGACCTCTGGCCCACTGCAGTTTGGAAAGGTTGCTACCTGAACGTGGCCCCTTACATGAATGAGCTGCAAGTGTATTCCAGCCAGCTTCATCGGCTTGATCGGGCTGTAGCAGACCGGGACATCCTCTGGGTTTTTAGCCGATCCTTGAGCTACGAGTCGGAGTCCAAAGAGAAACAGGTAAAGAAGAGAAAAGCCCCGTCCTGTATGATTTTTGGAAAGCCTAAGAGGCGGAAGGCCAGTTCATCGACAAGCCGGGCTCCTCATGAATCTGGGAGCTCTCAGGCCACCAGCGAGCCATCAGAAAAGTCTGAACAAAGTACTTCTGAGCCAGACTATGAGGACGATGCTAAGGCTGATGATGAGTCCACATCAACTTCCCAGCCGGAGTCGGAGGGATCTGATGTGTTCTCAGCCGAGGAGAGCAAGCCTGGACCTTCTGCTCCCCAGAGAAGGAAGCAGTACAAAAGAAGGGTTTGCACCAAAAAGCCTTCTGTACAGTTGGAAGGCATCGTCCCTGCCAGTCTCAGAGTTTGTTTCAAGAGCGCTCTGGCTTTCCTTTGTGCATCTTCTTCGCAATTGGCAGTTCTTTTTGTGCTTTCTTTGCTTCACTTTCCCTTGCGGGTTGTTTTGTTCAGAGTTCACTGTCAAGGTTGGCTATGGTCGCGTGCACCGAGTGTTTGGGCAAGCAATTTGTGCAACTTTTATCATTGTTTCACTGCATTGATGTTTATTCAGCCATGCGCATTGAAGAACAAAGGTGTTACAAGGGGTGCCAGACAGGCGTGCCGAGGCCAACTCCATGAGATCAAAGAACCCGGCGAACAGTCCGATGCTGCGGGTTTGCAAGCTATTTCTGTGGCATCGTTATCAGTACGATGCTGAAGGCATGCCAGACAAGTTCCGATTCGAGACAAGTTCTTCCGGCGCACACAAGACCAAGATCGTCGACTCGATCCTTGTTTGGTCAAGCACTTTTTCGATGTGTTTGCTTCTCAATCATGATCGCAAGTTCAGAGTTTGTGTAGAAGAAGCAGGGTTTTCTAAGCCCCAAACCCCAAACACCAATGGAGGCGGCGGCAGTTGGAAGCAAGAAGCGGATCGTCATCTTCGTCTGACGTAGATGCTGCAGAAGATGCTGAAGCTCGCACAGTGGCATCATGCTCTCTGCAATGCTGCTCGCTCCTTGAAGCACCTGAGAAGGTGCTAGGCGGTCCAGGTGTCGGACCAGGTCCCAGGCGGTATCTGGGTGTGGCTCGACCTGCTATGATGTTCCTATGGCTCCAGCAATGGGCCAAAGAGAACAGTCACCCTGTACCGTCCTTCAGCACTTTCTGCCGGGCAGTCCGAGAGTGCCGCGGGTGGCTCAAGTTCCGCAAGAATGCTGGAGAGCATCCCGTTTGCGACACTTGCTGGCTGCTTGGCCTAGACTCAGCAGTTTTGTGGGCAGTCCAGTCCATGTAGGTGCATGGGGCACAGAAACAGAGTGACTTAAGGAGCTTCAAACAGCAACTCCGGCAGCATCTCACTGCTGCTCAGAGAGCCCAGCCCCTGGGCACAAACGAGACCCGAAGAGAATTGCGACCTCTCTGTGGGGATAAGTATCCAGCCCTGAGCAAGGACCTTGGATGAGTACATCAGACACCTGATGCTTCAATGGCAGGATCGCGAGGCAGACCTTCGGTGGGCAGCTCTCAGCGTTCAGCTGAGGACAACTTTGCGTTCTTCGGCAAGTTTAGCATTCACTTTTCTGTTGACCCCGATCAGCTTACACAGAGACCCTGTCAAGAACTCTGAGGATTTTTAGCTTGATGCCCCAGGAAAGTAATTCTTTTTACAGGCGCTAGGGCAGGTGTCCTGCAAAATGGCCATATGGTTTTGGGTATTTGTTTTGTGCAAGGAATGGGAGTCAGGATGAGGGACATCCAGGAATCCCTCAGCGTTCTGCTGCTCCGGGCCGATGCCCTGGACCAGGCTAAACACAAGTGTCCCAGGGTACTGACTAAGACACATGCCTTCGACGCTTTGCTGAGACCGAGCCTGTCGGTGATGATGCTGTGGGCCCAAGGCCACGCCCTGGCCTTTGACATAAAGGACCCAGACAACTTCAAGAACACCAACTCGAACGTTGAAGGGATGGCTCGGGTATTGGACATCGTCTACAGGAGTTGCAACTCTTCCCTTCCTCACCACGTGGCCATCTTGCAGGACAACTGTTCTCGAGATTGTAAAAATGGGTTGTTGCTTTCCTGGTGCATCAAACTCAAAGTCCTCGGGGTTCTCGACAAGATCTCCCTGCTGTACCCTGAAAAAGGGCATACCCATGGGCCGCTGGATGCCCTAGGCGGGCAGGCAGTTGTCAAGTGCTCCAACAGCGAGTTTAGCACACCAGATGAGCTGGTGTCCCTGTACACTGGATTCCTTCAGGATTCCAAGGTGGATGGTGGTGCATCTTTCCGAGGTGCTTGGAAAGGCATTTCGGCCATGGTTATGTAAGAGTCTTTGTGGTATTTCGGCCATGGTTTGAGGATCCAGAGTTTTGCCTGGAGAGGGGCTGGTGGGGGGAAGGGGGGAGGGGGGGTTGGAAACTATCAATTTTAATTCCGAGTGGTTACCAAGCAACAGCAAGGCGACCAACAAGCCGACTGGAAGAGCTGGTGGGAAGAGCTTGGCTTGGTTTTTGCAAACCTAACAGGACCGCAAGCGCCACACTCGCTGCTGCTACTGCAAGTGAGAGCTTTCTTTTCTGTGTGAGAGGTTGGCTTGGTATAGGCAGATCCTGGTGTGAAAATTTGAAGAAACTTTGTAGCCCAGGTTTGAGATCACAACTCTCCGAGCACTGGGGTACCTGCAAGTGCCTGTGACAGCATGGCCAGGGGCCCCAGCTTCCCACCCTGAGGACATCGTCCTCGTTGTAAGACAAAGGATGGCTTCTCGTCGATACTTTCAGGTGTGCCTGCTACTCCCTGGAGCACAAGTGCCGGCGATGAAAGCTAGACTTTCACGACAACCTCAAGGAATTTACCCGCGCAAGAACATCAAAGACAAAGAGAAGGTCATAGCCAAGGCCCAGCAGGCTCACAGGGAAGGTTGCGTCAGCGAAACTTTGCTGCAAACTATAGTGAACCAGCATTGTTACCATAAGACGTTGGCCCTAGACTTCAATGGATCCTGATTCCAACTCATGCTGAGGATGCTGCTTGTGAATTCTTGGTCAGCTGGGTCAAAGGCACACTCAGACGGCATCCAAGACCTGCCCAGTACGAGTTCTTGAACCACAGGCTGCTTAGTTGAACAAAGGATCGACAACCAGTGACCCGGACACAGCCCACTTCACCCTTAGAAGCCTTAG
Source organism: Symbiodinium natans (assembly GCA_905221605.1). NCBI lineage: Eukaryota > Dinophyceae > Suessiales > Symbiodiniaceae > Symbiodinium > Symbiodinium natans. Next base: position 193,479 of record CAJNDS010002382.1, on the reverse strand, counting down.
GCTGATATTGTCCCTAAACCCTAAACCCTAAACCCTACACTCTTTGTCTCTCAGGTTCGTTGATGATGATGGCGGCCCTCCTGTTCCTGCAAGAGAGATGCCAGCCGAAGTTCGACCGATACGAGTGCGAGCAGAATCGGGAGCACAACTGCCAGCGGACAATGAGGATGATGAGGATGCAGAGGATGAATGATTAGTTTTGTGCTCCTGAAGCAGGCAAAGCAGGCAAAGTCAACAAGTAAGCTTTAGTCAAATTGTTGACCTTCTGTGTTATAGGCAACCCCTGGTAAAAGTAAGCTTTATGGCCATTTGCTTGCTTCTTAACCGTTTTTCCTCCACCAAAGCTTACTTGCACATAGCGGCCCTTGGCGGTACTGCGCCTCCTCGCGGCATTGCACCTCCTCCTCGCAGTCCAACAAAGCCTGCAGTTGTTCGTTAGGGACAAAGCTTGTGGATGGTTGGGAGGGCTTTCTGGGTATCGAGGCTGGAAAGACCAGCAGAGCCACTTGCTTTTGGAAAGCAATGAAGGAGGGCCGTTTTAGGGCTTTGGACTTTTAGTTCCACACCGTTTACAAGAGCATTCTTGTTTGGCTGGAGATTAGTGATTCTGTTTGGAACGGTTTGGGGGGATGATGCTTTCTAGTTCCAGGAATTCTGACAGGTGATTTGCAAGATAGTATAATTGCAAACCAGTTCCTACTCACCTGTCTTCTCCACACAGAAACAAACGGCTTGCGCCGAAAGGTGCAGCCTGAAAGGCAAGGTTCCTTAGAACTGCAAACAGTTCCTATTCAAGTATGTCCCCATACAGAAACACTGAAAGGTGCAGCCTCCGAACCCTCCGAATAAATTGCAGGCTTTGAGCCGAGGGGCGCAGCCTGAGAAGTCCAAACTCCGAACAAAGTCCAAACCCCAAACCTGAACAAATTTACACATGTCCCAAGATCTCGGAAAAAGTTCCCAAGATTATGGAATTGGTTCCTGAGGGACGACATAAATGCCCAAAAAAACAAACCACAAAGTACACTAACTCAGGCAATCTTATCATCAGGTTTCCAGAATGGGAAACTTTTTCACCTCTCCGGCGGCGCTGCAGCCTCCTCCTTTGCTTTGTACGGGCCAATCCATTCCCCGAGCTGCATTTGGCTCGGGGCCTTTGTCTGGACAAGCAGGGCGACGACCTTGTAACATCCTGGTTTCAGGATCAACCTTAGTTGCCCAATACCCTGGCCCAAAAAAGTTTAAACTTTTCTTTTAGTAGGGGCTTTGTATATCCAAAAGTTTAAAGTTCACCTCCTGGGCTCCTAAGCAACTGATCTGACTTCTTGTTTGGCCTGGAGTTCGCGACGACATACTGGATCTCGACCACTGTCCTCAGGGCATAGGGACACCACTTGACCTCAGGTCCGACATCCAAGAACATGAACGAGTAGAACGGAGCGTAGTTCAGGGCCTTTGACGCTCGGTTCATGTGGTGGGCGTACAAGCCCTCAAACTCACCATCATCTCCAGAAAAATAACGTGAGCCTGATCTTTCAGCAGTGGAGGGCTGCAGACCTTCCAGCAGGATCCTGCGGAGGCAATACGGGTGTGTGCCGTGGAAGGCCACACCGGTCTCGTCGGTGTTGGCTCCAGGCAGCGGCTGCCCTTGTGGCGGAAGCGTCACCCGCAAAAAGCCTAGAAGGTGGGTCGACGGGCCCATCAACTCCTCATCCAGTCTGAGGAGCCCAGGCCGGCTTGCCAAGAAGGATGCCAAAACACGTTCCGGCTCCGGGCAGTACGACCACTTTTGCCAGCGCTGCGCCAGCTTGGCATTGACAAACCGGCCTTCGTGGTCATTCCAAGTTTCAGGAGTGCCATTTGCAGCTCGCACCGGCCTCGGATACAGCTGCGTGTGGAACCGGTCGTAGGCCCACCCACTATCGATCACCTCCAACAGGTCGGCTTTGATCTGCTCCGCAATCTCGTGTTCCACCCACATTGGCATGTCGTCGTCCGACATGGGCTCTTCTTTGACTTTTTCCAGTGAGGGCTCTTCTTTGACTTTTGCCAGTGAGGAGACCGCCTTTGCACACAGCTTCTGACTCGCTTAATTTTAACCGCCTTCAAAAAAATAGAAACAGTTACAGGAGAGGGCACAGGGGCAGTTACAACAGAGTACCCTTCTTCACTGCCTTGGACTCCTGCTGCAAAGTTCCAGCCGGGCGTACAGTAGTCGGCTGCCCCTCTCCAGCTGTTGACTCATCCTTGGATGTGAAGAGGTTTCTGGGGTTTAGGGTTCAAGTCTTCCAGGTTTTAAGTTTTAAGATGTATATAATAGGGAAATGAACATGAAGTGCTTCCCAAGCCACATGAGACACGGTCTTCTCTGCCTGGAACAAATAAATGACTGGTGTTGGTATGAGTGCTCCCCTCAACACTGAACCCTAAACCCCAAACCCGGTCTTTACTCCATGTCCGCCTCTGCAGTGCTGGCAGGCTCTTGAGCACTTCGAAGATCCGCCTCACTCTGCGAGGCCCCTTTCTCCAGCTCGGAGATTTTCTCCTGTCAGGGCTCTCAGACTCTAAGCCACCTCTAGACCCTAAACCCTAAACCCTGAACCCTAGGCTGTGCACATCCACAGTCCTGCCTTGTACTTGGCCACCTCCAAAAGAGCCTTTTCCATTCTCTCCTTGTACACATCTGCTCTGGCCGCATCCACGATCCAATTTCCCATTTGATCCTTGAGCAGATCTGCTTGCCTCGTTTCATTTTCCTGGCCAGGGTTTAGGGTTCAGGGTTCAGGGTTTAGGGCTAATGAGAAGACTGTGCATGGAAGACTTTGCATGGGGCTTGCGGGCCTTAAGAGTGGGGCCAAGGGTTTAGGGTTTACTTTGCATTGAATTGGCCTTGCCGGCCTGACAAATTTGAAGCTCAGAGATGAGCTCCTCTGCCTCCTTCAGTTTCTGGTCTTTCTCCTGACATCAGTTGGATTCGGGTTTTCTGAAGATTGCATCCAATTTATGCTTCCGATTAGTTACTTGGAGTATGGAACCGTACCTGGCCTGGTTGTCCTTCAGGAGCCTGTCGCGCTCCTCCTCGACCAGCCTGTTGCTTTCGACGCACTTCGCCCACCGATGCTCCAGGTCTTCAAGTTGCACCTGTTAGGGTCAAGCAGAGGCAACAACAAGGGACAGGGTTTCATGTACGGTTTCAGGTTTAGGACAGGAGTTGCACCCCAAACCCTGAACCCAAAACCCAAAACCCTAAACCCTAAACCTAAACCCTAAACCTGCCCGGCCTGCTGATCCGAGCACTGCTTTTGCAGTGTGTCTCTTTGCTCGGTGGTTGCGTCCAGCTGGGTTTGCAGCTTGTCCCCCTGGGCCTGCAGATCCGAGCACTGCTTCTGCAGTGTGTCTCTCTCCTCGGCAGTTGCATCCAGCTGGGTTTGCAGCGCATCCCTTTGCTGGGTGACTTCAGCCAGCTGGTCTTGCAGCGAAAGTGTTTCCTCCTGGGTGGCAGTCAGCTTTTTGCTGACGGCCCACCGCAAGTCCCTTCTTTCCTCGTTGGATGGAGTCTCCTTTTTTCGCTTGTTCTCCCTTTGCCTGCGGGTGAGCTGAGGCTCATTGTGGGATGAAGCCGGCTCTGTCGACTCTTGACTCCAACCTTGTCTGCAATCTTGATTCCAGTGTTGGTTCCAGTGTTGACTCCAACCTGGATTCCATGGGCCCGACATTGCGAGCTAGTGGCTGTAGTGGTTGGCTGGGGGGGGGGCTATGTTAAGAACAGCCTATGTAATTATTAGCTTCCTGCAACAGTATGCTCATCACGGTTGCAGTCTTGCCTGAGGTGAGGTGGCACAGGGCTTTGCTGCAAGACTACACTGACTACACCTAAGCCTTAAATCCTATGGAATGCACAAACTGGTTTCTACACTGCACCCTGGGTTTGCAATTTCTTGTACGATCGCCCCTGCGCCTTTCGGCACTGTGGCGGCCTACTCCTTGTGGCTGCTGAACATACTGCACCGAACCGTACAACTTAAACTCTAGAGCGTGAACGCAAACCATGAACTAGGCACGACTACATAAAGCTGGGGCCAAGTGTGCTGCTCGCAGAAGTGTAGGGTACGGACTGAGACTCGTTTGGGTACCCCCAACACTAAACCCCAAACCCACAACCCTCCAAACAAACTGCAGGCTTTGCGCCTCGCGGCGCAGCCTCAGAAGCCCAAACCCCAAACCCACTAAACCCGATACCCAGGAAACCAGGCATTGCGCCTCGCGGCGCAGCCTGAGAAGGCCAAACCCCAAACCCACAAAACCCGATACCCACGAAACTCGAAACAAACAACTGCAGGCTTCGATACCCAAACCGATACCCAAACCCCAAACCCACAAAACCCGATACCCACGAAACCCGAAACAAATCGATGCCCAGGCTTGGATACCCAAACCGATGCCCGAGCCCAAGCCCTAAACCTTTAGGAAGGTTCAAAGTGTTAAGGCTCTAGGAAGGTTGATTAGGAGAGTTGAATAAGAGTTAAACCTAACTCCTAAACCCTAAACCCTGGACTTGCAAAGCCTGCTAGGCCCTGGACATGATGATGGTGCGCTGGTATGCCTGGAAACAGTGGAGCACTGGCACATTTGGAGGTCCGAGACAGGGGGTAGAGGGTGGCTTGAAGGAGTGCTTAGTGACTAAGGCTTAGTGCTGAAGTTAAAGGAGTGCTTTGTGCTGAAATATGCACCTACTACTCGACATGGATGCACTAAAGGGGCTGCTTCTGGAAAGAAATGAAGGCGGGCCGTCTTAGGGCTTTGGACTTTTAGTTCCACACAGTTTACAAGAGCATTCTTGTTACACTGGATATTAGACATTGTGTTTTCTTCAGCAATTTTGGCCCCACTGCAGTCCTTGTTTGTCTGACTGTCCCAACTTGCCAATGGCCGTGGCCGGAAATGCTCAGCAGCCTCTGGTGGAACTTAACGAGCTGCCATCAGCAAGAGAGGAGCTGCACCAGTTGCTGGTTCAGCTTTACACAACGCTGTTTGAGGAGCAAAGTTTCCTGGAGTTGCTCATGGAGAGGTACCGAGCCAGCTGGACACTGGGAACGCCGATCAAGCATTGGCACCATCGGTGGATGGAATTCCACCGTGAGAACCCTGAGGCTGGAAACCGTTTCTCTCCAGGAAACTGGTTCTGGTACTTCGGCATGGTGGTCCTCCTTCCACGTGAGATGTATGGTCGTAGCGACGACAAGAATGCGGGCGATTTTACAGAAGGATTCCTGATGTTCGTCTACGATGCAGGATCCGAGTGTCGTCGCAGCCGAAAGGTTTTCTACCATTTGCGCCGCTGGGTGTTGGCTTTGAAGAAGTTCCTTGAGCTGTCTATGCCAATGGCCCAGGACATGTTCGCCTGCCAGCCGACATGGACTTGGGAGCATGTCACTGTCTTTAATGATATGCTTGCTGCCCGGGGCGTGTGAGTGCGAGGGTTGCAGTTTATTCCTGAATCAAACCACTGTGGCAGATTTCCTCAAACCTTAAGCTCTTACCCCGGAATCGATACTGCAAGCCTCGACTTGCTTTGAATACCATGAGTTTCATGGCTGAAATTTGTGTACTGATGCACACACAAAGATTCAGAAGTCCAACTCGCTTGCGAGGGAAAAAAAAGGGGCAGAGTCTGCTTGCTTGCAAGGTTCTTTCGACAGAACATGTACTGTACTGGTGGTTGAGGTTTAGGGTCTAGGGTTTGGAGGCTATTTGTTTGCTTGTTGGCGGAGCCCTCCCCGCTACACTCTCCCCCTTTACCTGCAACCTGCAAGCACTCACAAAGCGCAACCGGTTGCGCTATGTATATTCCTGAGCACACAGCCGTAAGTGTCTTCCAGGTGCTTGCAACCTGCTAGCACTCACAAAGCGCAACCGGTTGCGCTATGTATATTCCTGCAAGCACACAGCCGTAAGTGTCTTCCAGGTGCTTGCAACCTGCAAGCACTCCCAAAGCGCAACCGGTTGCGCTATGTATATTCCTGCAAGCACACAGCCGCAGCACTCTCCCCCTTTACCTTCTCCCGTAGTACCTGACCTCTCCTGTACCTCTCCCAAAGCACAAAACCCAAAACCACTTCGATGCAACACAAGCACACACACACAAGGGCAGCTGCACAGATGATGTGACTGTGAAGTGTAAACTCAGTCGACAGCTGGGCTTCAGCAGATGGTTTTGTTATTGTGGGACTTCGTTGTGGAAGCTGTGACCCTGGCAACAGGCCTCGAAGGCGAACCATCGGCCCAGGCAACCGACCTCAGCTTTTTGTGACACACCAGGGCTTCGGTCTTTGGATTCTCTGCAGACTTCTAGAACAGCGAATCTTCTTTTGCCAGGGTGTTGCAATTGTCAGCTGTGCAGTCGGTCAAAGGAGCTTGAAACGGATCCGGAGCCCTTGACCTTCAGGTGGCTCCACCAAGTGGGGAGCTCATCCACGAACTGGTTCCACTTGGAGCGGATGTGCTCTGCAGTCACCTAAGTTTAGACTTGGATTAAGTGCCTGACTGGACTTGCACAACACATGAAAACCATCAAACGAAAAATCCAAAACATGTCCGGGGCTCCGCCTCACCCTGCTCCACCTCACCCTGCTCCACGTCACCCTGCTCCACGTCACCCTGCTTGACCTCACCCTGCTCCACCTCACCCTGAAGCTCCACCTCACCCTGAAGCTCCACCTCACCCTGCTCCTGCTCAGCCGGCTGCTTTGAGGTCCGCTGCGCATCCAGCCGTGCAGGTGGCTCCGTCGGCTGTGCTTTCGTCTGCAGAGCAGTCTGAAGCATCTGAGCCGGCTGCTGCTCTGAGGTCCGCTGCGCATCCAGCCAAGGTGCAGGTGGCTCCGTCGGCTTTGCTTTTGACTTCAGAGCAGACCGCGGGTCCATGGCAGCTCGTGTTTCGGTGACCTAGTGTGTCAGGTTTTTTTGGCTGCACCTGTACATAGAAGCCCTTCAGTGGAATTCCTGTCCTTTAAGATTTCTCTATTGCACCTATACTGCTTGTGTTTCGGTGACCCACTGTATGAGCCCTGCACTCGAGCCTCAACGGTTTCAGAGGGTCACTGGCAGAGTGGCACTTGTGCGCTGACAACAAACATCAAGATCAGAGTCAGCCAGCTCACAGTCAGAAAGCAAAGCTTCTTTGCTATCACTTGTGCTTGCGAGCATTTGGTGAAACAGTGAAGGTCGCACTGCCTTCCAAACATGATCGACGCAACGATGGGCCGACTCACAAAGCTCTGGAACACAAGAACTCCAAGAAGATCACTGGTAAGTATTCCAAGACCGCACAAGTAGCCACAATCATCCCACATCATCCTGGTGTTCCTGGGAGATCAACGGCGCTTCAGTGGGTTTAGAGGTTTAGCAAAGTAAGGGTATGGAGTCCGAGTGCATCCCAGGCCACTCAATCTGAATCCTCGGGCTCCTTGTCGGGTGTTACAACCGTGGTGGGCGATTGCGACTCTGCAGCAGACGAGGCGGCAGCTTGCAAGGCGGCAGCTTGTAACTCTTCCAGTCTCATCGCGAAGATGGCTTCTTTTGCCTGGAACAACTCAACATTTACCCCCAACCCTAAACCCTAAAGACAAACATGCACCCCTCAACCCCAAACCCGGTTTGGTCGGCCTTTGTGATTTCGTCTGCCTTCTGGATCCGGAGGTCAACCTCTAGCTTTGCGACTTCGTCTTTCTTCTGGCTCCGGAGTTCAAGGATACGTTCCTTGTGAGCTTTCAGCAGCGCTTGCTGGAACGACTTTAGCTCCTTGAGGGATGCATTAAGACTGCAAGTTGCAAGTGTTTGCATGTTTTTGCTTCCCGACCTGGCCTCGTTCTCTTTCAAGAGAAGGTCTCTCTCCTGCAGGAAAACCCGACCTGGCCTCGTTCTCTTTCAAGAGAAGGTCTCTCTCCTGCAGGAAAGCTAGGTTGACCTGGAGGGCGAAGCCATGCTGCTGCTCGAGGTCATGCTGCTGCTGCTGCAGGTTGTCAAACTTCTCCTCTGGGCAACAGCTTGAGGGATGTTTTAAGATTGCAAATTGCAAGAGTTTGCATGTTTTTGCTTCCCGACCTGGCCTTGCTCTCTTTCAAGAGAAGGTCATGCTGCTGCTCGAGGTCATCCTTCTGCTGCTGCAGGTTGTCAACCTTCTCCTCTGGGCAACAGCTTGAGGGATGTTTTAAGATTGCAAATTGCAAGTGTTTGCATGTTTTTGCTTCCCGACCTGGCCTTGTTCTCTTTCAAGAGAAGGTCTCTCTCCTGCACCAGAGCTAGATTGGCCTCGAGACCGAGGTTATGCTCCTGCTGCAGCTTGTCAAACTTCTCCTCTGGGCAACAGCAGGGTCCGGGCAAGTAGGGTCAACAAAAAACAACTCCCATGAATGGACATGCCGGGCCTGCAGGTCTTTAAGCTTCTGCTTCAAGTCGTTGCACTGCAATCGCAAGTCTTTGCGCTCCCGGCCACTGGGAGTGTTCTTCTTTCTCAGGTTCTGCTCTTTTTTCCCCATTGAGCCAGTGGAATTCCTGTCCTTCAAGATTTCTCTATTGCGCCTGTACTGCTCATGTTTGGTGACCGAGTGTGTCAGTTTTTTTGGACGCACCTGTGCATAGAAGCCTTTCAGTGCAATTCCTGTCCTTTAAGATTTCTCTATCGCACCTATACTGCTCGTGTTTCGGTGACCGACTGTATGAGCCCTGCACTTGAGCCTCAACGGTTTCAGAGGGTCACATTCTGATTCGTTTCATGACTGCTGGCAGAGTGGCACTTGTGCGCTGACAACAAACCCCCCCCCACACACACACACAAACCGCAAGAACAGCTCTGAAATGCATTTCTGCACTACTGTCAGCTTAGTGCCGCACAGTGTTGTTGGTGTGGAGTTCTCGAAGTGAAGCAACATGCCTTACAGCGACAAACAGGACAAAGCAAAAAGTCAACATTCACATGGCTTCACCACAGGATCAACAGTGTCTGCTCATGCCCAGAAGAACTTACCAGTATCCACCTGTTCAAGCAAACCACTAGGAAAACCCTTGCCGAGGGCAGGACTGCTGAAGAAGAACAAATCTGGGTCGTCGCAACTTGCCCAGAATGCAAGGAGAGGGGGGGTGGGGGGGGGGCTGGGGTTGACAGTTTACAGTTTGGTTTGACAGCATGATCGCCCCTGTGCCCCCCTTGAGCCTGGAATGACAAATTGGGTCTTGCTCTGCTCAGGCAGCGCCTTTCGATTTTGAGCTGCACCCCTGCTCCTTGGGTTAGGGTCCAGGGTTTGTTGTTTAGGGTTTTGGGTTTCGGATTCAAGGCTGCGCCTTTCGGCACAAACCTTTTGGAGGCAGCGCCTTTCAGCACAGTGCCGACTTGCTCCTTGGGTTAGGGTTCAGGGTTTGTTGTTTAGGTGTTTAGGGTTTTTGGCTTCGGATCTAAGGGTTGGCAGCAAACCCTAAACACCAACTAAACCCGAAACCCTGCAAAAACCTGAGGGCCCAATTGCTCTTCCTGAAGGAGCGTTGATGCTGCGACTGAGGCTCTGACATCCTTGGTGGCAAGATTTTTATGCCGCCCTGCCCCCCCCCCCCCTTTCTGCTCCATCTCACAAACCCTCCCGACCCATCCCTGCTGGATTACTGAGGCTTTGAAGGCACAACTATATAAGCACTGTGCTGGAACATTGAGCTGTGCAGCTTAGAGTCAATTTTTTTGGGGCCGTTTTTTTTTATTTAAGTTTTAAAAAGCATTTTTTTGAGAGCCCATGTTTTAGAACCATCTTTTTTTCAGCCATTTTTTCAACTCATCAAGCAGTCATCCTGACATAATGCATGCTATATACAGGTTTTTTTGGCTTATTTTACATGCATGTGTTTGGTTGTGAAACCTCTGATTGGTTTTGAAACCTCTGAATGACACGATCATGGCTTAGTTTTTAGCCCTTGCTTTTGCAACCGCTTTCTTGCCGCAAAAATATATATGCCTACCCAACACCTGATGTCTGTGTGGTCGTGTAAGACGCGGCTGTCTAGTGCAAGAGCAGATCCGTGCGAACGGCGAGACACCCATGTGTGCCCGCGCAACAGCATTCGTGCACGATCTTGTCGCGAGCCTTTCCGTGTGTGTCGCACCGGAGTGTGTCGCGCCGGACGCAGCACGCGGCACGGAGAGCGCAACAGCGCATGCAGCAGTATCTTGATATGAGTATATTGAAAATACACACGATATTTATGCGAACAGAATGAGATCCATGTGTGCTCGCATCAAACGCAGCAGTTGAGCCACAAGACCGCGACGGACAGCCGAGATTGTCACGCCGGCGGAATTTTTGCGTGCCTAAAGATGTGTGTGTGTGTGTATGCGCGCGTAGCAAGTTTTGGTTCCTATAGCTCCCCAACAGCGAATACGCTTGGGGTTTGTAATCTGGTGAGCCCAAGCCCTGCTCCCTCAGATTTTTGGAGATTTTTGGGGCAATTAAACTCTGCACTAATGTTGACTTCACATTAGTGATTCCCGCTACAATTGTAAAATCCAGCTGCCGGAACACAATATTGCAACCCGCCACAATTGTAAAATCCAGCCCGGAATATTTTCTAAAAGTGATCCCCCAGAGGCTCGCAGTAGAGGCTCACTTAGCCCACTGTGGTGGCACCGGGACAGCTAGACCTACCAGGATTTAGGCGAACATTATTGAGGAGGCCCTGGCCGGAGAGATTGATCAATGAAGGGGGGGGGGGGGGGTTTATTAATGCGAAGTCAACATTAAACACTGTACCTGAGGTAACACACATTGTATTTCAATAATCACCCCCCCCGCCCCCTTCCCCCCACTAAGCAAAACCAAACTCTGTACCAGGGTTTATGCTTATCTGGCCCCGCAATATTTATGTGTGGGAAAAACTCAGTATTTCAATATTGGGCTGGATCCAAGATCCAAGATCCAATATTCCACAGAAAGTGTTTCAAGGTGATACAAAAAAGCCCCTGCTCTGGTCAAGTGAGAGTTTAGGGAGATGAGGAGGTTTGCAAACATACAAATATTCAGGACCTCTGGAAAGAAGAGAGGACGAGGGAAAAGAAGGACCGACTACGAAAAATTTAGTTTATATATATATATATATAGCTAAAATGTAAGCGCTTGTTGCCTCTAACATAAAAGCTTATTGTGTTAAAAACTACGCTTGTTAAAACAACAGGCCCTTATGCTAACCGCCTGTTACACTTACAAAAGTCTCTTGTAAGAGGTGCTTAAAGCTGATATAAGCGTCTATTGAAGGGTCAGGGCATAGCAAGACAACGATTGCAAAAGCAAAGGCTAAAAGCAACCCACGCTGTTGGGGTCTGTTGCTTGCTGAGATAATTTCCAAAAACCAAAAACTTTAGTTAAATTAAGTACTGTGCTTGTTCACGAAAAGAAGAAGGAACATGATTTAGCTCATTCAATGAATGCTTAAGTGAAGCCACTAGGTCAGGTTCCCTATTACGCATTATGTTTTAATTAATGTAGTGTATGAACAAGTTTAATTACAGGCCTGTCTTTTCTAGCACAGAAGCAAAAACACGTGTAACATGATTCCGTCGCACGCTGTGTTGCACTGCTTGCTGCGTCTGTCGCCTATGTGTTGGGCAGTATCCTCCATTCCGTTCATGCGATTCAAAAAAACACGTTTTTTTGTAAATCCTACGAAAACAACACTCTTTTTTAGTAAAACCTAGGCGCTACGGGGGGGGGGGTAGCATATTTGAAGCTTCCGAAGTTGCTCAAAGATGCCAACGATCCAAATTACTGTATTCCAGAGGTTTCTGTGAATCGCGCAGATTTTGAGATTTTAGCACCCCAGGATTCCGAGGACCTGGAGAAGGCCTTGAAGCGTTTGGAGTTGATGGACCCCGAGCAAAGCAATCAGTTGACAGAGATCGTGACCACGACTCTCATGCTGCTCCGTCTCCAATTTGGTGTTGTCCTTTTCTGTGTGCGTGCATGCTTGCCAAGCAGAAGTCTTAGAATCTGCGCATGCCCTCAACGCAACAGCCCTTTTGTCGCCACATGGTCCACATTCAGAGACGAGAGCTTGGGCAGGGTATTGTGCTGATGATCAAGAAGAGCCTACGAGCACTATCAACATTTTGATACATGTTGGGTACCATCACTGCGTACTCGCAATACTGTTCTTGTTTTTCTGATGCTGTTCATGATGGAGGGCTCCAGTGCTTGCCCTCCGTCGCTGACACACTCGCTCGCTTTCCATCTCTTTCCCTCACACTTGCACACTCACTCTCACTGTCTCCGCCTTTCCCTCAGTCATGCAGTGACACTTTCGATGCTCTGAAATTCACACTCCGCAAGCTCAGTCAGTCAGTCAGTCACTCACTCACACCATCATAGAAGCTATCACATACAGTTGAGCTGTCTGGCTGCCGCCCGCATGCGGCGGTGATGTGTTGAGTGTAAAGCCGCAAAAATCCACCCCACCAGCGAGTTCAGCACGGAACACGAACTACGCAGCCATGCCTGCCGAATGGGTTTCTGGAAGGAAGGTGGGTTAACTTTTTTAGAGGTTGGGTCCTGTGGCTTCCGTCAGGTTCAAAGGCGGCACCGGAGAGCTGTCGCACAAGGCGCCGCCTGGCGCCTGATGCGCCTTCCAGCCCAACGCGTATTCTGGCTTTCGGGAGGGCAAAGACCCACCCGACATTTAACTACCCAGTGCAGCGCTGGCAGAGAGGACTTCTGTCATGGCAGACGAGGCATCTACAAGAGTCGAAATTCACGCCCCTGCTTCGGCAGGTTGTCCAGATGCCCCTGTCACGTCACAGACCATGTGCCGCTGAAGGGTCTGAGCATGTGCCATGCAGCCTGCAGTACCTGCCTCCTCCGCCAGCCGGGCTTCTGGGCTGCACAGCCTAGGGCCTCAGGCAGAATGCTATAGGCTGTGACGGAGAAGCTATCGAGGCACTAAACTTCAAGAACTTTAGTCCTGGAGGATGGATTCAGCAGTATAAGGTCGATCCTATTCGCACTGAGGAACATAGGCCGAACCGGTCCGGAAAGGCGCACAAGACAGCATGGAAGCTGTAGGCGAGCAGTTAAGTTCAGTCTTTGTGTCTCTGCAGCCATGCAGGCCCAACAGACATGACCTTGACATACCGCAATCGGTAGTCTGCGCACCTGGGTCGGCTTGAAGCCTTGATTCCTCAAAGTTCCAAGGGCTAAACTAAACTGCCACTTCGATCTAACGCGTCGAACCTTCGGTTTATGCTTGCAAGTGCGCATGGGATTCCTGTTACCCCAGCTTTGTCGAAAGGGCGTTTGAGCCAAACATGACGCACGTGCTCGTCAAAGTTACGAAGGCACAGATGGCCACTTTGCAGACCACTGAGTGCAGACACTGCAGGGTCTTTGGTGGTTTGGCGGATGATCCGTTGAGACAAACACGAAGTGCCTTTCATGTTCCCCCAATGTGGTGCAGGAGTTCGGTTAGGGGTTTGAAGCTCGGCAGGGTGCTACAGATGGCCCATCGATGCCCATCGCCCGTCACTGGTCATTCCTACCTTCACATCGCAAGGGTTAAGACCCGAAACGCTTCGCGCCCTGCACCCTTGCAGCTTCTTGGAGAGGCACGCCGAAGCGCAGCGCTGGCGCGAGCGCTGTCTGAGTTGGGCAGCTCGGTTCCCAAAACCCAACCAGTGGACCCTTGCTAGACTTGAATGCCGGCATTAGGTCTCAGAGGTTTCACAGACTCAGTGTCCTGACTTTGTGAAGTTTACCAGCACCTAGAGCTCCCTGTACCAAAGAGAGGTCATTGGAGAGGTCACCAGCCCAAGGCATCTTTACGGGGGGTGGGGGGGGGGTGTGGTGTAGATTATTAGACATATCACAATCAGTATAATGAAAATCATCATCATACTCAAAATCATAAGCCCTTAATCCTAAACCCCTGAACCCCCAAGGTTTAAGAAGCTTCGCTCGGCCTAGTGGCTCAGGCTTCTCCGTCTTGAAGCAACTGCCAGAGCACCACAAGGCATCATGCCTACCTGGAGGTGCAGGGGAGGTGTAATCAGTTATCAGGCAACCGTATGTCGGGCCATGTTTAGGTGGGTGTCTACGCGAATGATTTGCATACGTTGTGCCTACCCTGCACCTCCGCATGTTCAAGCCGTTACGTGCTTGTCTCCCCCGCTCCGCCTTTCCTGGATCACAATTGCCAGGAATTCCGGATGCATGAAAAGACCTGACAGTCAAGCTGCACTCACATTTAACTTCACTTTACAAGACATGCCCCTTTCAAACCACCTTACGCAACCCAAAGCTGATTTGCAGTATTCCAAATTCGCTCACCGGACCGGATGACACCCCTGGAATCCCCAAACCCCAGCCAGCGTAGCATAGCGTAGCCAGCGCAACCCTCCAAGTCGTGGCAGACAGACTTGAAGGGTTTACCCGTGTTTACCTGTGACCTCAAACCCTGCCGGTTTGCCAGCTAGAAGGGTTACAACCCCAGAGTTCTAAAACCCTGAGAGAGCTTGGGAGGTTCTAGGGGGCCCTGCTCTCAGCTCGGATTTCAAGTTTCGGCCCTCTGCCTGCAGCTCCTCGTGGCGGCCCCAAAAGGGCCCTGGCTGCCGCGACTCCGAGGCGTAGGAGGACGGCACACTCGGCAGGGGGAGGGATGGCTCGGGGAGCATCAGGAACCCGACCCTCTAATTGCAAAGCCGCCAACATCCTACACTCATACAGTTTGCCGGGTTTTCGTGGCTTCATTCAGGGTCGAGATTGAATCTTCCTGACTTGGTAGCAGTTACGCAAAGTTCCTTGGTGTTTGCTTGTGCACGGACCTCGGGTCACGTATCCTCGAGTCACGTATCTGCTGTCCTGAAGGCTTGCTGCTTGCTCTTCATAGTGTCTGTCGCCAGAACCGTCGTTGGCATTCCATCGTTGAAGGGGCTTGAGCAGGAGTCACATCATGATCATGGAGCAATCCGCCCACTGCAGGTGTGGAGAGGGTTCACATCGCCACCCTCCTGGCCGAGAACTGGGCGGATTTCTGCCAGAAAGTCCAGGAGGCACGGTAGGAAAATCAACCAAACGTGGCCTACTTTGAAGCTTCCAGGCTCCGAGCTGGATGCCTGCTTCACCATACAAAGGCATCTTTCTATGAATCCGGACCAAGAGAACCCTCCTTCGCCCGCACGGAGCCTCCGAAGCCTCTCTGGATGCATATCTATCTATCTATCCATCCATCTATCTGTCTATCTATCTATCATCTCTCTCTCTCTCTCTCTCTTTCTCTCTATCTCTCTCTTTCTCTCTCTATCGCTCTCTTGTATACATGTGTGTATATGTAGTTACGCTTGAATATTATATGCATAAAAACGTGAACCACTGAATGATAACGATACATGTAAATATAGATATATATATATATACACATATGTATCCATCCATTCATCCAGCCAGCCATGGATCTATCTATGCGTCTATCCATCTCTCTGCCTCTCTCCTCTCTGATCCAACAAGTGCAGAATTACGCGCCATCACCCATTACCACATCCCTAGCCATAGGCGACCTCATGCAAAACAAGTCTACTCCCACACGGCATGGGCCACACTCACTTGGCGGCTTCGCTGGAAGACCCCGACTTGCATGATGCGCACTCGGATTTTTCGGTTTCACTGAAGGACCAGCCTGTCAGATCAAAATTAATTCCTTGCTCCTCTCCATCAGGCGATCAAGCGATGTCATAGAATTTTTCACCAGAGCAGTAGCGACAGACAGGGAGAAGATCCTTTTTAAGAGTTTGGAGACGGAGAGGTAAACTGGCTGGGACAGTTGGAGCTCCGGCGCACAGCTGGCTATGACGCCGTTACCTCACAAGGCGGGGGATGCGGGCCATTCAAAAGCTTGCATCTATTATCAGGAGCCCCATGGAGCCCCCACCTCCGACACACACTCCTGTTTTTTAAACACAGCCATTTTCGCTGTACGCACCTAGAACACAAGAGCAAACGGGTTTCAAGTTGCAATTGCATTGAAGGGAATATTGTGCTCAGCTCGTTGCCAGCAGAAGCACACGCCATTTTTCTCAGCCAGCATCATACTTTGTAGCAAGGTTACTGCGCCAAGTCAAGCCGCGCATCAAGATATGTTATACCAGCGTGTGAAATCTGTAAGTGTTCCTGCTTTGCAGAACCCAGGTACCGGCATCGCAAGCTGGAGATGTAGATTCCCACAAAAACCTCTCCAACCAAGCATCCAGCCACCGAAGCCTTTAGCCTTCAGGAGCCCCCGTTACCTCAAGGGCTTGCGGTGGTTAAGGGTGCATGGCGTCTAACATTGCTTGGGGCACCTCTACCTCCAGGCGAAGTCCTGCGCTACTTCGTGCGAGCGCGCTCCCGACGCCAGGAGGCAAGCACCCAGGCACGAGGGAAGAACGGGGTTTACAGTAGGGGTTGAGGGTAGCTGGACAGGGTAATGCGCAGTGCAATGAATTGCAATGAGTTCATAGAAGATCAGTGTTAACCTCAGAAACCATCTTGCGAATCAGAAACCACGAGTCAGAAGCCAGCAGCGAATTCGCAGGATTCGCAGGATTCTCAGGAATTGAGAGTCAAAACTCAGCCGCTGAATCCTTGGAGAGCAGCATGCGAGTCGACGACCGAAATCACTGCTCACAAAATGTTGTTTTATGTCATCGCTTTCCTTGTATCAGAAACCACGAGTCCGAAACCAGCGTGAACCAGCAACTGCGCATCAGAAACTGGGCCGGGGGGGAGTTCTCACGTTCGAATCAGCCGTCTCCTGGTGTCCGACTCAGCCGTCCTTATTTCCCGTTCAGCCGTTCTGGTTTTCGACACAGATCCGGTTTCCCAGTTTTTTCGGTTGCGGTGTTGCGATGTTAAGAGCCCGTTCTGGTTTCCCATTCAGCGCTGTTCTTGTGGTTCCAACTTTTTCCCAAGTCGACGGCCCCTGCGATTGAAATCTGCAAAGCTGCACTGGGAAGACGGTTTTTTGGTGAGAGAGAGAGAGAGACAGCTGCGGTGTTGGGCTTTGAGATGTTTTGTTTTCTTCTTTGTCCCTGTTCTTAACTCGACCTCAGGCGGTAAGCACACCACGGTGCCACCACTGGCATTTGTTTTTGCACAGAGAGTTGTCCGCTCTCGCCGCTCAGACTATAGGAAGAAAATGAACCCAAATGCGCCAACAGTTTAGTCGGGAGAAGTGTTGTGCCGATGATGTACTCTCGCTCTGACCTGTGTCTACTCAAGACTCTCAAAGAATGTGTCAGTCGCAGGCTCCCGATGTCCATATCCTCCAAGAAGCTGTCTACAGCTCCTTGCAGCATCTTCGACCCCAAGAGTTTGGGGTGGTAGGGTGTAGGGCTTAGGGCAGCTTCCCGTTTGGTGATATGACAGCAAGACATGCGATGCATGGGTTTGACTTCTTGATGTGCCTCATGTGACCACATCAAGTGAAGGCAGCGTTCTATATACAATTATATACAGATATGTTCATGTATATCGGAGCCTTCAAATCGTTCATTTCTTTGTTTTGCCGACATGGCCCAACTGTGTAAGCCTTATAATCAATTATTAATGATGGCACATTTCGGACTTCCCAAAGGCAGGGCCTCTCCCGAGCGCGGCCTGCGTCCTCTCTGCAGGACATGCGCTCTACGAAGTTCATCACAACTCACGATCCCGTTGAGGGCTGGGGCACTGCATTTTTCCAGTCGTAAGCGGCAGTCTGGCATCTAACTTCAGATGTTCCGCCAAATGAGGTCAGGCGAGAACATGGTTTGTATGATTTTTCACATGGCGAGCCTTCCTGAACCAGGATGCACAGGTCGAGGTGGAAAGGCTTGATAGTCACAGGACACAACTGAAAGGTGGGGGCTTAATTCAAGTCCTGCAGGTCGCCCTGCGGCTTCTTCATTCTAAGCATGCACGGACCTATTCATTTCAAGTTCATGCGTGCGCTTCGTTCAGTACACTCACGCCTTTAGAATGATTATATCACCTTGTTCATGCATTATCGCAACTGTCGGTTCCGGACACAGAAGGTTGCTGCCGGAGGTCTGTCTCAGTGAAAGCACAAAGAGGTTTCATCTCTCATCCTCTTTTGGGTTTTCGAAAGGGGATTCGCTGCTAAATCCAGAACCCTAAC
This sequence comes from Symbiodinium natans, assembly GCA_905221605.1. Classification (NCBI taxonomy): domain Eukaryota; class Dinophyceae; order Suessiales; family Symbiodiniaceae; genus Symbiodinium; species Symbiodinium natans. The sequence goes on along the minus strand of CAJNDS010002382.1, from coordinate 175,308 downwards.
TTCAGACTCTACATATACCAAACACCACACCCACCGGCCCACCACACCCCATACCCAGAAGGGTGGATGTCCCGAACATTCTACGGTTGAACCCATCGGCTCTCTGAAACAATTCTCCGAAGCATCTTAATTGACCTTCTGGTTGAAAAGCCATGCAACGGCTGCGCCAGGAAGCCAATCTGGTCGTTTGGTTATCTGCTGGTCGCAGCGTGGTCTGCGGCCCCTGGGCCCCAAGAGAGTTCAACTCCCAAGCTCCCTTCAAGTCCCCCCCCCCAGATGTGGCAGAGTTCGCCTCCGCAGTCCCTACATGACAGAAGGCTTCTGCAGAGCGAGCAGAGACTCATCTAGTGATGAAAATGGTTTTAGGGAGTGGGGGGGGGGAGGGGAGGGGTTCTTTTTTTAGTTCGGGATTGGTAGTTGACCCTGTCTCCTTCAGACAAGCAGCATCAACGGTTGTTTCGCCGTGGCCCCACTTCTTGGTTCTTGATCGTCATCGTATGCTAACACGGCTCTTTGGCCGGAGGTGCATCGGTCAGCACGGATTTGCAAGCGCAGCGATATCACAGCCACCAGAGTCGTGAAGCGGACAGCGCAGCTGACCGATTGTAAGCTGTAAACGTGTCCTCTTCCGTTCATCTTCGGATCCAGGGTTTTCCTGTGCATCGTTGAGATGTCTTGCCGACAGAGCTTCTGTATAACCCCTGCATGGCTGACAAGTCTGTAGGTCTTCCAGTGCTTTTCCGCCGAAGTGCCGCGCCAAACTTGCCACTTGGGCATTTGCGAGCACAGCACGTAGCTGACCGTGTGTGTGAGTGGGCGAGAGCAGGGCAGAGAGAAAACAGCGAGAAACCTTCAGAATCCAAAAGAAGGAGGCAAGCTTAGCAGCGCATTCGGAACCAGGCAGGTCTAAGAAGTCCTTGTTGTCTTGCAAAGGCTATACTCCAGTGCAAGCATTGCCCCCTCCAAACCGTCTCATGCAGCGCCCTCAACGGCAGCTCTCGTCCCTAAGACCCTTTTGGGGCCTCCACCGCGCTGTGGGATTCGCGCTGGGAGCAGCGGCGAAGCTGCAGGAGGCTGCTCGCGCTGGCAAATATAAGAGCCCTAACCGCCGCCTTTAAGGTGCTACAACATTGCTCCCCGCATGGCATCCCGAAGATGTCATGGTATTGCCTTAATAAGCATTTGGGTATCGTACAGAAGCGGCTGGACTCGACACGGTTGCGCAAGTGTTGCTGTGCCTGTTGGAACGAAGCCTTCCCGGAAACTGATCGAGCGCTTGGAAGCTAGATGCGTCCTGCATCCACACGGGCTGAAGTAAACAAGTTCTATGAAGCTTGCCCCGCTTGCCCGGCTCGCAAAATGACACAGAAAACTTTGCACGTAAGCCCCCAAAGCCGAGCCAGCATGGGCAGGAGATCGACCCTACACTGCCCTACACCTGCACCCCTAAACTCCGGTTTGGGGTTTAGGGGGTTAGGGTTTAAGGGGTTTAAGCTTAGGGGCTTTGAGGTTGAGGATTCTTGTGGGGCTGAATCAGGGGGAGCTGGTCCTGGATCCCTTTGCTGGCCGCGGGGCGCTGATCGCTGCCCTGGCCCGGCGGTGGCCAGGCCGATATGTAGGCGCGGGGCCGGTTGGATATGATCTGGTTGAGGAGGGAAAGGGCTCAGAAGGTCTCGGGGAAGCTATCATCAAGACTTCTATACTTCCATCGTGCAGCATACAGTTGACACACGGGCCAGAAAGTGCCAGTGACTAGTGACTGGGCATTATTACAGCCTCACTTGCAACCTAGCCAGTTCATCTCAGACAGCAGAGCCACAGACCCTCTTGCGCCAAGACTTGCCTTGCGCTTGATGTGTCAGGCATTGAGCTTGATCCGGCGCGAGTGGCCGAAGCGGAGGTCATCACAGCTGGGGGTGGGGGGTGGGGGGGTGGGGGGGGGGGGGGGGGGGGGGGGGGGGAGCTTCGAATGCTTGTCAGTGTACGTGCACAATGGTGATTCGAGTGCAAGAATCACGTTTACTTTCACGTCTCAGATGCGACATGTCTGAGTCTCTTGCACGAAAGTCAGAGTGGCTTCGGGCTTTGGTCTGCCCTATGCAGACACGGGTTCAAGGACTTTCAATCTTTTCGAGAGTTTCCTATCCATCAAGCCCCATGGGCAACTCCGAAGAGAAGCGGCGACTGATGACCTCATGGAGTGCCACCGATCAGCCTTGGCCGGAGCATCCAAGGCCACAGCTTCGTAGGGCAACCTGGAGGACGTTGAACGGCCGGTGGCGATGTCGGATCACTCCCATGGCAACGGCCGATCCCAAGGAGATGTTGGAAGTTCGGGAGACGGACCAGGAGATTCTGGTGCCTGGCTTGGCTTTGGCACAAGCTGGTGCCTGATAAGATCTGATGAGATAATCTAGTACGATATGATGTGAAAAAACTCTTTTGCTTGAGGGTTTTCCGAAAGATTTGGGGAGCTTAAATGTGCATGGTGAGATTGAGTGGAGCTTGGTTGCTTCACATTGATGCTATACTGTTATAGAATCAGGGGCAAAGAGCCACAGAGCTGAGCCCAGGTTGAGGGATGGAACTCGGGTTTCCTCTGCAAGCTTCGTGCAGCTTGCAGGTGCCTTTCTGCTTGGAATCGACTTTGGGAGGGGTGGATCGGAAGTTGGAACCGAATGAGGAGCTCTGGTACCATCGCACTTTCGACAAGTTTGGCAGTTCCAGGCTGGCATCGGGATAGGCCGGTTGAGCCACAACAGTCGGGTGGCTTTGGATCATTTGCGGAAAGCCTGGAACGGTTTCTTCCCCACTTTCTTGTTCTTTTCAACAGTTGTCGTCGTCAAATACAACGTTGCTTGTCACTCGGATGATTTGACGTTTCTCGAATGGCGCACTTGCTATCACTTGCTGCAAACTTCAAACTGTTGGTTAAACTCGCAGGCTCCTGCTGCATTTCGAAGCCGTTGACTACAGCGCCAGTGTTTGGGTGAACGGAGTCCTGGTTGGATCGCACCAGGGCGGCTTCACACCCTTCGAGTTTGACATCACCGAGGCTGTCGTCCCCGACTTGAACCACCTGGTGGTTCGAGTCATCGATGCCACTGGCAACTTCCAACCACGCGGAAAGCAGTCGAAATCGCCCCGTGGTATTTGGTACACCCGAGTCTCTGGCATTTGGCAGAGCGTATGGCTGGAAGCAGCTCCTGGGATGGTTGTTGATGGGCATTGTTGTGTATGGTGCTTGTTGGTTTGTGTTCGTTATTTGTAGATCCTCGTGGGAGAAGTGACATGAGTATCCCTGTTTCAGAAGCTTTGCTTGCTTTAGGGAATCAGCGGATGTGGCGAGAAAGGATAGCAATGAATGGCTTGGAACTCCTGGCCAAGCTGCTCTCAGTTTACATTGTTACTGCAGCAAGTGTTTTAAAATGGGAGGGGCACGCCCCATATTCTGATTTTCTGTGTGTTAGACTTGTATGAACTATAAAACAGGTTAACCCTAAGGGCACACTGAAGCTTTCAGTTGCTTGCTTGGCTATCTTTACAGTGCAGAAGGTTTGCGGGGCAACAGCTTGACGTCTTGTTGCGCGTGCGAGAGTAAGAATTCTATCATGCATCTCTTCAATCCGCTATCATACAGCATCTACAACACGAGTCAACATGTGTTGTTTTAATGAGTGGCCGGCATCTATCTATGTCTATATATATATATATATTTATTTATTTATGTATGTTTGCATGTATGTATGTCTATCTATATATATATATGTATATCAACGAACCATATACCACGGACGTCCGTCTATGAAAATTGTTTGAATTCACCGAGGTTCCAGCGTCGTACATTGCCGATCTGAGAATTCACAGCAGCTTGGACCCCCCCGCTGTTCGGATCTCCGCAAGGGTGGAGCCGTCGGACAACCAGCTGCAACTGCGGGCTGTGGTGCTGGAGAAGGGTCTGAAAGTGGTGGAGGTACAAGGAAACACCAAGGACCAGCTCTCAAAAAGGATCTCAACGGGTATATTTCTGCGGTTCTATACATAATAATTACATTCTTCAGTTATACGCACCAGCACCCGCAGATGTATAGATATCAGTGCATTTACATCTAGTCTTGTCGCAGTGGTACATAGACTTGGTATCTACATACACGAAGCTGCAATACGCTACTTGTGTTGTGCGTCGTGGGTATCTATCAGCTCCTTTCCAGACTTGGCCGCTAATTTGGCAGTTGAACTCATTCTGATGGCACAGAAAATGATCCCAAGCGCTGCAGAGGAGTTGAGCTTCGCAGTGCCGAGTGCAAAGTTGTGGACCCCAGAGAATCCGCATCTTTACGATTTGCAACTTGACCTCCTGGATGGCGATGTCGTGTCTGATACCGTGGAATCCTATGTGGGAATCCGCACCGTTGGGAAGCAGCGGGATGCGGCGGGGCACTTGCGCATGACTGTGAATGGAGAGATGTGCTTCCACCTGGGACCCTTGGATCAGGGTTGGTGGCCCGACGGGCTCTTGACTGCGCCATCAGATGAAGCCATGCGATCGGACGTCGAGTTTCTGAAGCAAGCTGGGTTCAACATGATCCGCAAGCACGTAAAGCTGGAACCACGCAGGCGCCCTGTGAGTTGAACAGTTGGGGTTTGCTTCCTGCGCGTCTTTGCAGCAAGTCCTACTTGTGTCTAGATCCAGTCTGGCTCTTGCATGAAAGTTAGAGGTTTTGGATCTCGGTCCTTAACAACGCTGGAGGTACTACTACCATTGCGATGTGCTTGGCATCATGGTGTGGCAAGACCAAGCGTCAGGCACGGAGAAGGAAGGTGATTGTTTCAGAGTCCCACCTTGGACCCGATTGGAGCCGGCGGGTCAAGATGCAGTCTGGCCAGATTGGGCCAAGAAGCAGTTTCTGCTTGAGTTGCAAGAAATGGTGGATGCCCTCCACAACAGCCCGGCGGTCGTTGTTTGGGTCCCCTTCAATGAAGCCTGGGGGCAGCATGACACGGTAGAAATTGGCAGGTGGCTGCAGAACTACGACCCTTCACGGCTGGTGAACATCGCTAGTGGCGGTAATTTTTTTGAAGTGGGTGACATCGTGGATCACCACAACTATCCGGAGGCCACCTTCCCTGACAGTGAAAGGTTTCGGCCTTTCATCAAAGTCGTTGGCGAGTTCGGTGGACATGGCCTAGTGTTGCCGGAAGAACACCTTTGGCAAACTTCTCGGAAGAATTGGGGCTATGACGTCTTGCAGGACATGTTCAAACCTGCTTGCCATTGCCTCACTCTGGTCGTTGTGCCATAGGAATGTTATATAGTCAGAGGGCCCGTTCTGCTTTCTTTGCAGTCAAGCGGCATCGAAACCCCCGAATTTGGCTCACCAAGTATTGAATGTGTCTTCCTTGGATGCCTGAAGGATTCTTCCGAGCTGGAAGAGAAGTATGCCAAGTCCATAGAAATTCTTTGCGATTGGATGCAACGTGGCATTGCAGCAGGTGTGTATACTCAAACCACCGACGTGGAATGCGAGGTAAATGGTCTCTTGAGTTATGATCGCAAAGTGCAGAAGCTAAAATCCAAGTTTCTCGCGGAGGTGCACAGCAATGTTTGGCAGACGTCAGCCCAGTTGAGGACAAGCGCACATGGAGGATATCACAGTCCCGAGGTGTCAAAATCGGAAAGGTCATGATGCATTGGCAGTCGCTGGTGTCGATTCGGCAACTTCATCCATTTAGGACATTGCCTGCGGGAAGCTTGAAGCCGAAACTGAAAACAGGCTTGACTTGCCATGCCGGCTGCGTCCGCAGCATGGGAAGATGCTTTATGGACGGCAACATGACACTATTGGCGTCGGAGTGCCCTCTTTGCTCAGAAGATCTCCCACAACATGTACGAGGCAAAGCGTGAGACGCTACGTTTGATTGCGTTGCCGAAGCTCATAATCTGCTCTCAACCGGCTTTCATGCGCGGCGGCCCGCGGCTTAAAAGGGGCTCAGTCGCTCAGTCGATCCAAGCAAACCAATTACTGACCAACGAGTAACATGCTGCTTGTGTTACTCCCTTGCGAGCTGGTTCTTGATCATACATATCATTCACCAAGCACAAAAATACATTTATCACCGGCCACCACTGACCCAAAGCACCCGCGAGGCCAACTTGAAATCCGCTGGGCTCGGTGGAGTGGCAGAGGTCCGATGTGGCGACGTGCCGTGGACAGCATTAGGTGTAGAATGGTTTTCATTCGGCGCACACACCACCAAGAAGCTTCTGGGAAACAGGCTGACGTATTGCGTTGAGGTTGAGGTGGGGAAGGTCGGGACGACGTGCTGTTCTGGAAGTTGCACGGCAAGGACGACTTGGCGGTCTCAACAAATTCTGAAGCCTAGAACTCCTCACCGTCCCGAATTCTGAAGCGCCAAGTGCCAAGAGCCGAAGGCAACCCCTCCTGACATTGGTATGAGGCTTGTCAAGTAGGCACCCCTTGTACGTTTTTTGACTGGTTCGACATGGCTTCCAGAAGAATCCTTATTTAGAACAAGCACCATGTGTAGCTCACGATAGCACACAACCACAAGACAGACGCGCAGACACACAGACACACACACACACACACACACAGACACACACCACACCCAATACGCGCACACACAATACGCACATCAAGCACACACGCACACAATACACACGCACACAATACTCACACACACACACACACACAGAGACACACACACACACACACAGAGACACAAACACACACACACACACACACACACACAAACACGCAAACACACACACACACACACACACACACACACAAACACACACACACAAACACACACACACACACACACAAACACACACACACACACACACACACACACACAGAGACACACGCAGAGACACACGCAGAGACACACGCAGAGACACACGCAGAGACACACGCAGAGACACACACAAACACACAAACACACACACACACACACACACACACACACACACACACATAAACAACTCGCGCACACACGCGCGCACACACACGCACGCACGCACACACACACACACACACAGAGACACACAGACACAGAGACACACAGACACAGAGACACACAGACACACACACACACACACATGAAGGACTTCAGGGAGGGATCGGGTTTAGATCGCTACATGTGTTCGCTGAACTGCTGGATAGCCCGGTTCAATCTGCGACCTAGCCCTTCTCAGGCTCGGCAGCTTCCACTACCAGATGCCACTTGCCTACTCTGGATGGCCTGATGTACCACAAGTGATAATATCAAGCACCTGTTCAAAGGGGGTTCCAAGAATAGCTAAGTGTTTTGGATGTGTGAGCTCGCGGGGCTGAGCCGGCTGTTGTTCTGAGGATGTCCAGGCCACGGCTTTTCTTCCTTGGGGTGTTAAGGCACCCAGAAGTGCCAGATGTGACTTCAGATGTCGTTGCAGCGTGCGAAAAGGCACTGTCTGTGTTTGTACGACAAGGACTCTGTCGACGTCATCGTCTCGGATCTTCCGTTTGGCCGCAAGTACGGCAGCGTGGGACCCCAAGCTGCGAAATAACGGTCCACTGAACATGGGTGGATGGTCGACATCTGTGTACAGGTACGCAACTTCAAATAGTTCTGGGCGATCATGTTCTTCGAAAGATTGTACGTTCGTCAAGCAATTGTTAACTTCCGAAGCCGTTGGCAGCCTGTGTCACAATATGGTCGACAACCAGGCTTATAAGGGCTGTTACGAAGGCTAGACTGGAAAGGGGCATACGCGTAGGTCGACGACGCCAGACTTAACCCCTCACAGCCCCCCGCGAATCCGGAGCAGAACAGCAACTCCGCAGCAATAGGTGGAGGGCAACCGCAGCCTCTATCCGGCAGCCTTCCGAGAGGCAAGTCTTGGGAGCGAGCTTTCTTCCGTTTGGCGAAAGCGTTCAGACCCCTCAATCCATTGCTACATTACTAAACCACCAAGCCAGATGGCGCGCGTTCTCCATCCCCATGGCCGTGGCGTCGTGGCCACCGGGGACGAAAGTGCCGAGGCGGAACCATTTCGTGTACAAAACCATTACAAGGCTCACATTGCAAAACGTGCGCCTCGCGAAAAAGGGGACTGTCAACTGCTGAGTGGTCTAATTGTAGGCGCTGGCGCGCTCCACCTCGGCAGCCGGGACGGCCCAAGCCACGGGACGCGCACGTTCGCGGGCCAAGCGGCGCACCTTGGAGTTTCCAGTGGAACGGTCGGGGTGCAGAAATTCAAAGCGACGGTGGATCGAGGAAAAAGACACCGGAGAGCAGCCGGCCCGAAATGACCCGTAAACCCGAAACCTTGAGAACCGTGTAAGTGAGCTTGGGGGGACGTGTCCGGGTTTGCCTCGAATGGCGGAAAAACCCGGACAGGCTTGCAGTGTCAGCAGGCTGTGCAAGGCAAGGCCTTGGGGTGCTCTTGTTGTGGTCGTGGGCTTGTTGCCAGGGCAAGCTTGGGGGTGGTAGGTCCGACGGGTCCCAGGACTGTCGCAGGGGGGTTCCCACAATGGGACCGGCCCGCTGGCCGCAGCTCACCCCAGGTTCTTTGCAGCTGAGTAGACGTTGTGTTGGTGTGCGTGGGGGGAAATGGGGCAGGGGGGGAAGGGGGAAAGGAGACCAGTCCTCGGTCTGCTTGCTCCAGACGCAATAGGCCTTAGGGCCTTAGTGCTTAGCCGGGTGAAACGTGAGTCGAGCAGAAAGACGCAGCGCTTGCGTTTTGGTTGCCAGCCTGTGGCTTCGGTCAATGTAGTATCCGATCAGCGCAACACCCAATTCCTTGAACCCTAGAAGCCTCCCAAACCCTAAAGATTCGACTACGCTTAATTATTGCCAGGAATTATTGCCGGAACCTATCGGTATGTTGATGACTCTCGCTGTCCTTGTAGACTACTATACCGACTCATACCACTGCGCACCCGAAAAACAGGTCCTCGACTCGGCGCTGTCCGCTGCGCAGCTCTGCCGTGTCGGTGCCATGGCTTTTGCCTTCGGAGGCCCCTCGTGTATGGGCTTTAGGACCCTCTCATGTGCATACGGCCTTTGATATTTTGGGTGGTTTGAAAATTAGGGCTTTGCAGGGCTGAGGGTTGAGAGGTTGGGGCTTAGGAGAACTGGCAGCAGACCCAGACATCAGCCACAACCTCTAGTTCACTGTTGGCACCCTTTGATCCCCGCCAGCAGCCCCTTCGTGCCAGGCAGGAGCGATGATGCTGGTTGCAAAGCCGTTTGCTTCACCAAAGGTGGTGGCGACAGGCTCGCCCTCTGTCACAGTACATTGCTCGACCTCCTTCAACCTCTTACGGCTCTGTAGACCAATATACCCCCAAAACTCACAAACTCTAGATCTACACTGATCTACACCAACGAGACCTCACGGACTTTATCTGACTAGCGCAGCCTATTGACAGGCTGCTCTTCGACTGGAGCCTTGAAGAGGCCGAGGCTCGGCTGTGAAACCGTGAAAGGGGGACCAAGTGCCATGGATTGGGGGGGGACCATGGAACAACCTGTGCCCCGCAAAAAATGGCCTCCAACAGTCTCGCAGGATTCATGGCTTGGCGCCAGGTACATTGGTACATGCGAAGCCTTTAACTGTGCCCCCAGAGCCTACAAAGCCTACACCGGCAACTGGACCAGGGCGATTGGCAGCGCAAGTGGCGTTTTGCAGAGACAGTGCCCAAGCCCAAGCATGAAACGGGGCATTCTCGCCATCATTGGTGTCAATGCCTCCGACTTACTGTACATGAGGGGCTTTGTCATTCTGCAATTTAGTATCTAGGGTTGGGCAGGGCTGAAATTACGCCGGAGACATGGCACATTCTCCACACATTCGCGTCCTCGGGGCATGAACACCTGTCAATCGTCCTTACGGGACGGACACAGACAAAAACTTAAAGTCGGAAGTGAGGCGAAAAGATCAGCTCCCTTGAGAAATCAAGATGCCGCCGCAAGAGTTTATGTGCGGCACCGTATCCAAAGCTCACACTTGATGCACAATGTCGCATTGCTTGAGCCGAGGATGGACGTCTACTCGCCTGGCAGACCTGCAGGAAAAAAGGAAAAGCCATGAAGCTAGATTATCACACACGGCGTATTGGGCACATCAGTTGAGCTTGAATGCTGCTTGGTGTCGGGAGGTGCATGTATTCAATTTCGTCTATCAAGATCAGAAGGAGGTAGGATGCTGGTCCATTTGGCCAACACTGGGCCAACACATTTCCAGCAGTCTGATCCGAATGCACGCGGTCAATTTCAAAGCAAATTCTTCGACCGCTGGGAACCCGGAGCCACCGATAATCCCTGCACACCCTAGAACCAAGACCTTGGCTCCTAAACCTGACATCCGAGCCTTCTTGTCTAGATGCCCATGAAAACACTTCCGCAGCTTCCGCGCGTGCGCGGGTGAACTGGTTTAGGGATTCGATTGCCTGGCGTTGGTCCATCAGATGGCCCCGGGCACCTGCAGATGCTGTCCATGTGCAGGCGGAGCTTTTGCTCAGACGCTGTTGGGGTCGGATAGCGAGCATTGCGAGATTTTGGCCGTTAAGCTTCACCAGCATCTTGAGCACATGTATCCAAAAGAGGGTCTGTTTCGGCCTCTGAGGGGATCTCGCTTTGATTCGCTTTGCCAGGTCTCTGCCGACACCCTCTGGCGGCCGGGTGCTTGGAAGATGGTTGTCCGTGCACAGAGGGGCACGCCTAAAGCTCGCCACCCCCCCCCCCCCCAAGATCTGCATCCGAGTACTTGTAGTCTTGGCTTTCCTGACATCTACTATCTCACGCGTCCAAAAAACACATCCTTCTTGCCAACAACTTTTCAAGCCATGACAAAGTCCTGATGGCTTAGAGTAAATGATTTGTTCGCATCACCCTATGCACTCGGATTGCTTCCTGGTCTTTTTGTTCGAGGCCTACCATCCTTCAGTCTTCATTTTCTGCATTTGAAGAAACAATACCCTATATACATACATGATGTGGGTACTTCTTATACTTTTGTCTTTGCATTTTCACAGGAGGCAAGCCCTACATACTACAAGCATAGGCATGACCCCATGGGATTCAAAGGTTCGGATTTCATGCCCAAACCTCAAACCCTATCGGGTTAAAACCCTGTAGGGCTAACCTCGTCAACGTTTTAGAGATAAACCCCGAAAAGCCCTGAGCCTTTTAATCCCTATAGGGGTTTTAGGTTTAAATGCCTAAGCCTGAGGCTCAAATCCACATACTAAAGTATGCACCTGAGGTCAGAGGCCTTTCTCTCCAGGCGAAGTAGTCTACGGGCATATTCGTGATAAGGCACTTGCCTTTTTTGTCGCAGAACGATAAGGTGACCGCCCAAAAGCGAAGACGGTATGTCAGTGTAGACCCAAAAGCAGTGTGCGCATTTCCTGCTAAAATTTGCGTTCTTGTAGAGACTGGCTGTAGCCCTGTTGCGTCAGAAGTCCAACATAGACGGAAATATTCGAAATGAGGAGCTGTCCCCAATGTGCCTAAAGCGACAACGAAGCGACAGCGAGAAAGGTCGAAAAAGTAGCCATGGTCAAGAAGCGGTCACTTTGACTTGTTTCCATAGTTCCAGCAACATGGCTTCACTGAGGGCTTAGGTTTAACAAGAGGGCTTAGGCCTTACGATTTAGGGTTTAGGGCTTAGGGTTTAGGGTTTTTGTTTATGCGATAGTCCCAAAACCCTGCAGAACGATAAGGTGACCGCCCAAAAGCGAAAACCCTACTCAAATGTTGGAAGGGCGGCCTTAAACCCTATAGGGTTTTAACCCTCCAGGGCTAACCCCATGAGGGTTTTAGAGATACGCAACCGAAACCCCCAAAAAAATGCCTATAAGCCTGAGGCTTTGAAGTTCTGAGAGCCCGAGGCCAGACGCCGCGTAAGAGGAGAGGTGGCGGCGGCGGCACCCGCAAGAAGGTTCCCGGTGCATAGAAGAGGCAGATAAGTGTATCTATGTATAAAATGTATGTATATATATATATATTATGTATATATTGTAAATTCTGCAAGTATATGGTTCCATAGGGTTCTGGCTATGCGGGGTCTGAAGCCGAATCTTCGCGCGTGACATCGTATCACCTCGAATCACTGGAACACTTCTGGTTCAGGTTTCGAGTTGGAGGTTCGGGCCATTAAAAGGGGTGGCCGCTCAAGTTCCAGGTGCATTGTTGAGTTGTGGCTATGGCTTCGAGAGACTCTGGACGCTTATTTTTTATCCTGGTCGCTAGACTCAAGGTCGCCTTAGGACAAGATGGCGGATGTACAACAATGATCTTGTTTGGCCGTTGAGCTGGTCACATGCTATGGCTGGTAAAATTTTCCATTATTGGCATTGTTGCTCAACACTTGTCCAAATGTTGTGCTTGTCTTTGACAGGACGAAAATCAAAACCAGCCTGTGACTGTGGATGTGGGAAGACAGCCCGACCGAAAAGTGAAAACAAAGGACTTCACGAATCCCTGCTGCTTGGGGTTAGAGCGTCCACATGCCACATTGGTTTAATTCAGCCTCACTTCTCACCGGCATCAACATTAACACATAAGGCAGAGGCCGGCAAGATCTTGAAGCAGTGATTGAGATGGCAGGTGGCTGCAATTTTGCGGCGTCTTCGCGCGAGCCCAAAGAACCAGGCATGATTTGCTCTTGACATCCCGAGCAGCTGCTGTTGGCGATGGCGACTGTGGGTTCGATGAACGGTGGTGCGAGTGCGGCGGTTTCGACACAACTGCCTTCATCCTCGAGCATTGAAGCCATGTTGCGATGTACTCGTACTTGTGCTATACAAGCAGCACGTGGTATGTCTTCTACAGCCAGTCGTGTGTGAACATGACGGTTCGAAGCATCTGCTTGTCGATGTCAACACAACGTAACAATGTCAGACCAAGCCGCAACCCTGCTTCGAACCCAAACGAAAGCCAAAGGGTTACCAGATTGACCGGGTTCACGATATGATCTCTGTAGCCTTTATGAGCCATACCCCACCCAAGCCTCAACCCAGCAACTCAGCACAACCAGATCTGGAAAATTCGTTTCAAGCCCTCTCCGCGCCCTAAAAACCCCCTGCTGTGCAAGCCCAAAAATCTCCAGAGCCGTAGAAACCACCTTTGAACAGCGGAGCTCAAGTGCCGCCTTGGCCCTTCTGGTCCATGCCATGCCAGCAGCCCGCATGGAGGCCAAAAGCGTTTCCTGGCGTCTCATAAAACCTTTGAGGGGTTTTTTCGGGATTGCGAGCATCGCATGGCTTGACTCTGCACGGTTATGCCGGATTGCAGCTCTGGGTGCTTCATATCCCCGTAGCAAGCGCCCTCCGAAGTGTCATCCAAACCACCTTTGTCTCTGCGAACTCAGGAGGTGCAAAATGGAAAGAGGCCTGGCGTGGCAACTGTTGAAGCATGATGTTCCCTTCAGCTGCTGTGCTATTCATGCGCGGTGCAACTATGCATATGTGCCATGGGAAGTCTTGTGTGCTTCGCCGGCCGACCTCCCAAGCCAGCTCTGCAACTTACACGAGCCCGAAACCTGGGCTGACTATTTGTAAATTTGATGTTTGTTTTTTTTGTTGGGGGGGTGGGGGGGGGGGAAGGGTGGGGAGGTAGGGCTTCGAAAAAGTATCCAGCTGAAGTGAATGTAGGCCCTAAGCCCTGAACCCAAGTTGCATCTGGCAGACCCACCCTGGCGGCGGAGTTCGCGCCGCCGCCCAGAGGGAAGGCCGGTAGCGCTTTTTCGTGTGAAGGCAAGCGAAGCTAAGAAGCTGAACGAACTTTCCTGGCTCTCGTCGAAACTGAAAACTGTAAGTCAGAACCGAAGATCCTGGAGCATGAAGCTTCCGTCTCCAAACAAACTAAGTACCTATCCGACATGTATAGCTCTTACAATTGAAGCAAACAAGGGAGCTCAAGATTCGAATTGTCCTACCCAGAAAGCCAGGCAGCTGTTGCCGCTGCAACCCGTGAGGAGTGTGTGAGGCACTCGATATGGCCCTGGGGAACTGCAGGAAGACGAGGGATTCGGGTTAATACTGCATAGATATATATATATATATATACATACATACATACAAGCCAGCTTAGTATATAGATATACACATGTATATGCTGCCCTGCCCAAAACAACCCACCGCAAGGACAGTGTAAGGAAGTTCGCGTCCGCGCTGTATTTCTGCCCAGGATGCGATGCCAAGGCGGTGAGTTTTCACGAGCGCCCTTGTTGTGGTGATACTAGGAATAGCAGTAATCGACAGTAGTGTTTTGGATGTGGAGGCGGCGCTGTATTTCTGTTCATATGCGATGCGAAAGGTGGTGTGTGTGTGTGTGTGTGTGTGTTCACAGAAACGTGCACATAGCGCTGATACCAGTAGCAGTAGTAGCAGTAGTAGTAGGAGTAGTAGTAGTAGTAGTAATAGCCGCATGGAGCAACGACGCAAGACGACGACTCTTGTCACCCCCATGCGATCATCCTGCCTTCGCGACTATCCCTCCTTGCGAATCATCGTAGCCATGTTCGCAGAGGAAACCAACCGATCATCGGGGGGTTGTTTTTTTGGATTCAGTTTGATTCAGTATGTGAATCAATTCGGGATCCAAGGCTCAAGATTCAGGATGCCCCGGAAAAGATTTCCTGAGCATCTTGAAGCTTGAAGTGAATCAAGCTTGCCCCTTCCCCCACCCCCCCCACCCCAGAACCCTCAGCGATGAGTTTCTTCCTTACAGTGCGTTTTTTGGGGGGGCACACCATATGTATGCACATATACTTCTATACAACACGTATGAATCGGGTTTTAAGTTCACGTCAAGTCAGTAGCCCCAACTTCCCTTATCCGAAAGTGTCTGCATACGACCATGAATCTCTAAAGTGTATCTTCACACACGTACATATGGTTGTGCACATACTTCTTGTACGCCATGTGCAGCTTCCACAGAGCCGGTTGTCCATGGCCCATCTATCTAGCTGCTAAAAAGTCTGATTAACCCCGCTATCAGTCAACACATCACACAATCCACCCACTATGGAATGCACGTGTATGTATGTATATATCCAGCGATGCACGGTTCATTGTGTGCTTGTTCTATTTGTCCTTGCATAACTTGCCCAACTCAACTGCAACCGCGAAAGCAAGCCAGGCAGGCGGTGGTTGCTGACTGCCCGGAGTGCCTGGGTGAAGAGGCCATCGCAGCTCGGCGAGGTCCGTCATTCTGAAGTAGCTTAATTCGTGTTATTTCGGACTTGAGGTCTCCATGCCAGATAAAGCCGCAGGTGTCCGAATCACTTTGGCAATCACTTAAAGACTTAAAGCCAAAATCCCACAGAAGGGCCTTTTGTCCCCAGCACCCCCTCAGTGGTCCCCATGGTCCTAAACACCGTTCTGTCGTACCAGATATTATGCGTTATAGATTGTATGCTCGAAATATATACATATATACATCTATATATATATATATATATAGATATGTATTCTATATCTTGGAATCTATATTCCATATTTATATTATAGAATAGTAATTTTTGTATTAAAAATCTCCATCCCCAGGAGTATCTTGCCAACATCGCCGTGTCCGTTGTCGAAGACTCCGAGGATGCCGCGATGCTGTGGAAAGAGCTGGAGGAGATGGGCAGAGGGAACAGGATAGGGGAGGGCTTGATTGGGGGGATGGGTGGGGGGGGGGGGGGGGATGGGTGGGGGTAGGGGGGTTTCAGGTTTGTTGGGTTTGGCGGGGTTTCCCAAACTGCTTATGGTAGTTCTCGTGTGGTGCTTCTGCTGTGTTTTTGTTGCGTGTGCCTGTCTGTTGAGCGGGTTTGGATTGTTAAGGTTAGGGGGTCACGGCTTTGCAGAGACCAGCATCAGGTCAAGGCCACAGCGTACTTAACGGGATGCTCGCAACATTATCATTATTCATACTATTATCACCTTCTGAAAGCCATATCACCTCAGGTCACTTTGTGCTTTAGTAGAATATTTCGAGCTAAGTCATGTTTGGTGTGCTCTTTCATGAAATATAGCATGTTGTAAAGTGTATACTATATACTATATAGTATATAGTATGTAATATGTAGTTATATAGTATATAGTATGTAGTGTATAGTACATATTGTTCAATATAGTATATATTATATAGTATAAATTATGTAGTATACATCATACTTTGTATGTTACATATCATATAGTATATATTATATAAGGATATTTGTGTATAAATATATATATATATAATAGTAGATGTGATATATTGCATACTACATGCTTTGTATTATGTATTGTTCACTATATATGGTATGTTATATACTATGTGTTATATATTACATGTTGTATAAAGAAATTCTGCTTTAAGTACTCTACGATATATATATATATAAATATACATATACATATATATATATATATGCATACATACATGCATATATATATATATATCTTTTATGAATTGTATACTGTATGTTATACCTGGGGTGCTCGTTGGTGTTATGCTCGAAAAAGCCAGATGCCTCGAAAGGGCGGCAAACTCCTGGCACATTTGGCACGTTTGGCCCAATGCAGCCCACCCAGCCGAGCCTGGCTTTTGCCCAGCATTCAGCGACCCGGACCGGTTATGTACATATGTGCAAATGTATATTGTGTGTATGTGCATATATATATATATAATATACGTATATGGGTATAGAACATTCTGTGATATTCTTGTTTTGTATATCCCTGCATGCGTATATATATATATATATATATATGCGGACTCCAGAGCCACATGCGAACGGACGCATCCCAAACACCATGCTGGAGTTCGTGGCTGGTGAGCGCACGGTATGCACTCATGGCTTGCGGACAGTCTGCACAGGTCCCGGCCCGATGAGCACATCCCCTCGGCCCAAGTTGCGACACAAAACAAAGAAGCTTCTTCATCCAGCTAGCCATTCCGCAGTGGGGTCCAACACCCTGCTGTCGAGCTGCTGGTGGCCTTCGGATTGGCCTTCCAGGATTTCCAGGCCCGACATCCCGACCTGAAAGGCACTGAAAGGATGCAAGCTTTAATGGCATCTGACAGGAGACCCTTCAATACATTTCCCTTCCTGCTCTCCCTAGGAAACCCATTAAGAAATGTATTGGACCCCCCCTCCGGACCCCCCCTCCAATACATTCCCAAACCTGGAGGGAAGGTGTCACAAGGTGTCACCATCCAGCGCCTCAATGTTCCTTGGACAACAACCGCGCCAAGGTGCAATTGCCATCGACCGTCAGCGCGTCGTAGCCCTTCAGCGAAGCAGTTGACCATTCTGTCATGAGCACGTATTCCTTTCAAGGCCGTCGTGCCCTAGCTCGCAACGGCAGTCGCCAAAAGCCGTGCCCGCACGAGGACGTGGCAGGATCCAGTCGAATCAGAGCTGGTTTGTACGGCTCGAACAGTAAGCGCAAGGCTCGACGAGAAGCAACTCCATTCTGCAGCACCTCAGCAACTGCGCCTTGTGCTGCCAGCAATCTTCTTCTTCTAAGGTCCTCCGAGACCTTTGATCCAAAAGTACATACATAGCATTAAAATTAGCCATTGTATTCATTACATATACATTCATACATATATATATATATATTCTATATATATTTATTTATTTATTTATTTATTTATTTATTTATTTGTTTTTGTATATATGTATATACACATATATATATATATATGCATTCGTATTAGTTTTGTTTGGCGGGGCTCGACGCTAGAGATAATGGACCAATGTTCTCCTGAAGAGACTTTTCGGATGAGGCCTGCAAGCAGATTGCTGTCATTGAGAGACCCAGAAGGATTGTAGCAAGCGGTGTGCGTTGCGAATTTGCTCGGTAGGTAGGTATAGGGCATTAGAGCACTTCTTTGCTCTGTAGCAATCAGTATCATGCAGGCCCGAGTGAAACAGATTCAAATCCTGCGACGTCTAAAGCATCCTAAACATGTCAGGAGAACTTCTTGCCCATGCTTCAGGAGTACGAGGCCTTGTTTTCTGTGCGCGGATCACGATAGCAGTGGAGCTGAACTTTTGCGTCCCGTGCCCTCCAAACAATTGGGCTCAGGCTTCAGACCGCAGAGTCATCAAACAGCGACATACACGCCACGGGAGACGGATGGGTTGCACTGATCCTTCTTCTCTTGTGTAACCGTACTTCCGACGCGTCAGGGTGCTTAATGGCCAGTTACACAACATTCAATATGGTGGTTTGAAGAAGCTTGTAAGCTTAGCGGCATGAAATGCGGACAGCCGGCCGACACGAAACCGAGCTAATGATGCGTATCTAGAAACAAGGATCAGCTCGTGAGTCCTAAAAGCCTCTGGTCCCATGGTCCCAGGAGATCTCCCCAGAAGCGGCGAGTTCAATTTGCAACAAGATTGTTGAGGCGGAGCATGTTCAAGCAAAGTGCTGCAGACCCTGAACACCGTCGCCCTGTCGGCCATCCATCCGTCATGGGCCGCAGAGCAGATCATCGTAGATGACTCTTCAGCCCTCAGCCCTCAGCCCTCAGCCCTGCACATCAGCGTGCTGAACCCGTGAGCCATCCGGTGGTATCCTGGTAGTTGCAAGATTTTTGGTGGGCTTGGTAGGGGGAGAGGAAGTATGGGGAAGCAAGACTTAAATTCGAGCCGGAGGCAGCTGCGCCGGCTGCGCCCTCTCTGGAGGTAGAGGTTGTGGAGGCATCCCGAGCCTGACCTTCTTTCCTTGTTTCGGTGTTTCGGGTGTTAGTAGGACGGAAGATGTTCGACACGAGACATGGTCGGTGTCGGCGAGCTTTGGGGAAAGCTGGGTGTCAGGATTCAGGCAAAACAAAGCAACAGCATCAAGCCCAGCCTGACTGCACAGGATTCTCGTAGGACTAAGCAGGGGTGCTATCAAGGGAACCCCAAGAAGCCTGGCGCGCACCTCCGACAAAGCATGCAAGTGCTATTGTGACTTGCAGGCACTAGGAATTTGTGCATGTGCCACTCTCTCGCCAGTACACTTTCTGCTCTGCTAAGTTACTGTAGTTGAATGCGCTACTGGAACCACCACCCACCACATGTGCGGGTTGCATTCTCGCATGTCCGGTGTGCCAGGACACTGGCGAGTTTCTCTGCCGAGTGCCGAATCCCAGCTAGCGATTAAGGGCCGAGACCGTCGCATCCTGCTCCTAGCTGACAGCCCGACTGTCAAAAGCGCTCGAGCTGGTAAGCTGCGGAGTACATGGACTCCTTGAAAAACGTGGAGCCTCAGGGAGATGCGCAGGAAGCAGAGCTGCGGGCAGACTCCACGCATAGGGGACAATCACTGCCAGTCTTCATTCCATCAGACTTTCCCAAGCTCTCGCGGGTTTCAGAGGAGTTTCGGGTTTTTGGGTGTTGAGGCGTCCCAGTCGATGCACAGAGCAACCTAAGTGAAAGGCCCCAAAGCCCAAGCGAACCCAATGGCAGCCCTGAACCTCATAAACCCTGTAAGTTCGTCAAACCCCAAACCCCGTCAACCCTGTAAACCCTGGAAGCCTTGGCCCCGAAAGCTTTAAAAGCCCAAGGAACTTGCTTCTGATGTATGGAGGGAGCCCCGAGCCTTTGCTGAAGGGCGCCCGGCTCGAGATCAGGCACCCTTTGCTTGTAGTTGCTTGGAGGGTCTGGGGAGTTTGGGGGTTTGGAGGCCCTAAGTGAACCCGAAACCCGAGACCAGAAATCCTGGGCTTAGCCTCGAGATCTGGAGAGCTTGAGTGTGTGGGGTGCGGAGTTGTTCAAGCGGTTGGGGGTTTTACGTATAGGCTCAATTCCCATCCAACCTTCACCCTGTACGTAAATCCTGGAGACGTAGAAACGAACCCAGACTTTTCCTGCCCTGAGTGCTCAGTGCGCATCGCAGGCGGGGTCACCGCTACGGGGTTGTTGGCAGCAACGGCTCCGGAAAGACGACGCTCATGGCCAGGCTGGTGATCCGATTTCAAAAGCATGGCATCGAAACCCTCTCGCGCGGCATGCTGTTGGACTTTTATTCGATAGTTCTTCTATAGACTTGGAGGTAGGGAAGTTGCCCCTCGCCCCGGCGACAACGAGCAGCCCTAAGCGAGCAAACCTGCAGACCACAGGCTGCAGTGACGTTTCTTGCTGTCAGGGACCATGTGACATGGGCAACCCAGAGCCAAACACTTAGACCCGCATCCTCATGAGCCAAACTGGGCTGAAGGGCTGAGGTGGGCCAAGGTCGTGTAGAAACGGCTCCCTCGCGACACTACCTCTAGTCTGCTTAGGAATATTTCTTCAGTACTAAGAACAACCTTGGTATTTTGGTTCAGCTTCCGGTTTCAGAATACATGGTCCCCAGAGGTAGGCTTCGACCTCCGCAACGACTTCGAATTTCAATCAAACATTCGAGGGGAGTGTCGGTGGGGGTGCCGAGTCTCCCAGACCTTACAGGCTCGCCAGCAAAGATCTGATGGGCCTTCCGGAGGAGTGCCAGTTTTGCCAGGGTTTTCGGCTTTGTTCTGGAAAACCCAGGCATGCCGCCCTCCCCGTGCTATCAACACCGACACTGTATGGGTCTTTCGCAGTGGAGGGGTCTTTTGGGGGCACCACGCGATCCTGGCTCGTGTGGAGGACCTACGTGTCGTCCTCCTGAGGCATGAGGTCCCTTGACTGTCTCATGGCCTTAAGGTTCGGCCTTGGGGAGTTTAATGTTTCAGCTTTCTGCACGAAGAGCTTCAAATTCAAGGGCACGGCGTTGCGAGACACATGGCCGTTCTGTTTGCCGCGAGGGCTCGAATATCCCTTTCTCGAATAGCCAAGTGTGGCAAGACATGGATAGACCTGGTGTCGGATCGAAGACTCCGAATTCTTTGGGGGGGACTCTTAGGATTCTCAGCATCGCTTCACTGTAGTGAAAGCCCTGCTGCCAAGGAAGAATTTAGACTTCAGGGCCTTTTTTTCAGAGACAAGTCAGCTGTGGATGCATGGATATGCCCATTTGATTGCTCACCCGAGAGCAAAGCTGTGTGTCTTTGGGCCTGTACTTAATTATGTTGCCGGCCCAGATGTCCTGATGTCCAAAATCAGTTTCGCATTTCGCGAGCCCAGACATCCAACTGCGACGACAGCTTCGCATTTCTCAAGAAACATCCATGGTCGTGCCCGCACCCGCGGCAACATCTGCCTGCCTCCGCTTGCTACTCACGTTGGAACCCCGTAGTGTTGACACACTGTTGTGAAACAAAAGCAGCATAAGGCAACAACACGCTTCTTTTGCTTAGCTACTTGGTGCAGGCCATACTTCAGGGAGTTCGCAAGTCCACCAAGGCCCCTCCTCCGCAGTTGTTTGGCGTGTTCCCTTGGTGAGGGCTTAGATTCTCAGGCGAATTCAGGATCGACGTCGGGGATGTCTTTGTATCTTGGAGTTGTAGATATCGTGACAGGACGTTTGCATAGGTTTGGTCCTAGGTTGTTCCTCGCGAGAACCCGAGAACAACCCAGCACAGACTCATTTTTCACGGCTCGTTGAGCCCCAACCCCAGCAACGCGTAGGGAAAAGTTTGTGCTGGACCACTGGCTCGCCGACTGTGGTGCCGGAGGTGCGAGACTACGTGCTGCAGCGCAATGTGGGCGAGGGCGCGGCTTCGGAGGAGGCATGCGATCCGAGCGGGCTTAATTACCTGGCAGGTTACCTGGACCCTTTACCCAAACTGTTGGGTACCTGCTGTTATGTGACGGTGAGTATTGTTTTCGAAATGGGAAGTTCGGCAACAACAAGCCACAGCTATTTGCTTCGATCATCCCCACCCTGCAGGACCCTGCAGCTAATCGATGGCTGTGAGCCATCCTGCGAGACCCAGCGGGACTCCAGCAGGATTCATAGTGGGATTCTCTGAGGAGCACTCCAAGGAGACTCGGTCTCGTGTACCTTCTGCGAGATTCTCGTGGGGGGCACTCCAAGGAGAAACGGCGGCGGGACTCTTCGCGGAACTGTCTGAGGATGGGCGCTCCAGGAATACTCTCCGGGACGCCGGGAGGGAGAATCCATGTAACCCTGAAGCACCCACGCCTGCCAGAAAGAAGACTTCAGACTCAGAGGGTGGGCACTCCAGTGATATCTCTGCGGGCTTCGTGGGCACTCCAGGGACCAAGCCAGGAGACCGGGCGGGACACCATGCGAGGAGGCGAGGAAAATGTTTGCTTTGGATCTAACAACCCCGCGCCAAGTAGCTCTTCTTCCAGGGCTTCAAGGTGTGATATCTGTTTCATTTGAGTTGTCGAGTTGTTGATGGCAGGTTCCGTTGTTCTGTTTTCTAGTGGGCGCAAGACGGCCGAAGGACATGGCCCAAGCACTACGAGACATGGGCTTCGAGCAGGAGGCCGGCGAGGGCTGATGAGTGGAGCGGGTATCCCCGAATTATCCCCGACATCGCAACCCGAAAAAGTTCAAGGCAGGACTCCCTACAGCGAAAATTCCGAACAAAGCATGTGGCCGGGTCTCTAGGATGGTCTCGCACCTGTTATAGAATCCGGCCCTCATTCAGGGTATCCAAAAGGGGGCCATCTGATAGACTTTCTCCGATTTGAAGTTTGCCGTTTCTATTGGAAGTGTCAAAGAACTCTTCACCATGGACACAGGGCGAAATGCCAACAAGTGCCAGCGAAAAAGTGCCCTAACAGAGGCTCTGACACAGCGACAACATCATACGAATAGCATGCCGGGATTTGCAGAAATGCAGCCATGCAATTCCAGGGAAGCACACAGGTCCACGAGCAGAGGTCTGCGTTCTAAGCTCTAGCGCCGATTTGGATCTTTTTTGACAGGAGCAGCTGGGACAGGCGGTGCTCGCCCTCAGCGGCGGATGGCTCCTTGGGAGAAGTTTCTTAAGGTTCATAATAAAATCTTGTCTTTGTACTCGCTTCTTTCTCCCTTTCCCCGCGGCATAATTATAATTATAATTCTTACTGCGCCCGCAGGACAATAATACTAAATATTAAATCCTAAAAAGAGACCAAAAGTACTAATTTAATATTAAATGCAAAGAAATGTAATGCATGCGCGATTTAATATTAAATGTACTTCTTCTATCTCTTCATAAAATCGCTCACTCTTTTCTCTCTTCTTTTTACTATTCTCGCGGCCGCATTAAAATGTACTTTATGGCCGCCCGAATAATATTATAATGAAACGAAGAGACAGATTAATAATATAATTCCAGCACTAATTTCTGCATTATAAACCTTACGAACTAACCCTTAGGAATTAATATGAGAACTAGAATGAAGAGCTCGTGACTTAATAATTGCGTTCACATGCTCACTACATTCGCCCTTATAAGAATAGAAAGCGTGAATCCCAGGAGCAAGATGAAAGGGCCCACAAATGACCCATTTTATGAGGACTTTTGGACAGCATTTCCAAGTCATCCAATTTCAAGACCTTTCCAACACTCCTTTAAAAGGGCCATTCATTAGTCTTTTTCCTGTGTCGCGAAGTTGGGGCCTTTTCTACTTTCGTTTACTTCCAGGTTTTAAGCTTTAAATTTAAAGCTCGTGAGATTTACGTGCATGAACCTCTTGCCTATTTTTCCTAAAGAGGCTAGAGGAGGAGACAGAGAGAGAGAGAGAGAGAGAGAGAGCTCCACCGAAACACACCGTTTCACACAGACTCGGACTCGGTATAGCATGCCCCTGTGGGGCGCCTCCCCCAGTGGGAGTCACACGCTCTGCAAGCAAGCAAGCAAGCAAGCAAGCAAGCAAGGGAGAGAGAGAGAGAGAGCGGGCCCCCGGGGGCGGCCTCCTCTTTCGGGGGGGGGGGGGGGGGGGGGGGCAAGCGTGCAGAGAGAGAGAGAGAGGGAGCGGGAGAGAGGGAGAGAGAGAGCGGGAGAGAGAGGGAGAGAAGGAGACAGAGGGAAACAGAACCTTAGAGTTTCCATTAGTTCCCGCTTCTTACCTGTGAAAAGCGATGTCCATGGCAGTCCATGGACCCTGAAGGTTAAGTTTTTGGCTTGCTATCTGCGCCGCAGTCCACAATTCAGCAAGATGGTGCACAATATCATCCCGAGGCAGATGCGTCTCGCTCTGGCTTGCGCTGTGGCACGGAAAGCACCACGTCATGTTGGGCTTCAGAAAGGTCAGGTTTGAGATGTTGGCTCTCGTCTTTGGTCTCACCTTCGGTGGCGACACGACGCGCTTGCTGTAGCCTAGTGATGGATGCGTGGCAGCACGTGGGGACAGGGAGGGATGGTCCGAGCAGCAAGAAAAAGGTTTTCACCTTGTCAAGAAGTCCTTGCATTGAGAAATGAGGCATAAGATTGCAACTTCGATGACCATAGGCCTGTAGTTCACCGAAGTTCTTCCCAGTTGCTGAACAAAGCTCATGGTGTCATAGTGTATCCAGTGAGGCGAACTTGCTTCTGCTTGATGAGCCCACAAACCATTTGGATGCAGAGGGCGTGCACTGGTTGGTGGAGTTCATCAATCGGATACTTGGCAACTCTCGGAATTTTTCTTCTGCAGCACGAGATGCCACACCCTGCGCATACTTTGCAGACACTGCAGCAAGACTGTCTTCCCAGGCCTTTCACAAGTCTGCGCTCTTGCCACATTCCCCCTGCAATCTTGAGTGTGACCAAGGACCTGTCAAAGTGATGACACGATGCTTTCAGGCGACTCAACCGTTCAACCGGCTTGTGGTATGGTTGTACAATTTAACAGGTTCCCGCGGACGCTAAATGTCTTGCTACGGGATTGGAGCGTTCCAAGATTGACCACAGAGCTTCGCCGGCTGATGCAAACTTAGGTTTGTTGCTGAGCCCTGCAACTTAATGTGAAGCCACGCTGGAAACGCAAGTGCTCTTGGAACAGCTGGCTTGAGCATTCGTGGGCCCTGATTTGGTCCAGGATCGTGGAACTTAGCAGGCAGTTGCTAAGTTATTCAGACAACCCTAACTGGGATCCCTTTTAGGGTGCTTCTAGCTCTGTTTTGTACCTTTGCACCTACTTACTAGCTCTGTCCCCCGATCGTTCAAGTGGCAACCGTCTTCGGGGTTGAACAAACGGCACACATCCTGAAGGCCCTCAAACTTGAATTTGTTGCAGGCATCTCTACCCAAGGTAGGATCTGCCTCCTTTGCAGCGCAGTGGATTGCCGACGGCTCGAATGTCGGCACAAGTCTCTCACAGTGTGCACACTGGTGCGAATGAACGTGATGCCTGGCTTGTATGGTGTTTCGAGCATTGCCTGAAGAACGAGCATTCGCTGGTACACAAAGAGCTGGAGCATCATGCGACCAGATGCGGTCGCAAGTTCATGTGCCACAAGAAGGGTACAGGATTCCTCAGCTGGCTGGAGGGCAGGGACTCCAGCACATTGCTGGTCGCACACTGGCGGGAGGCAAAGCCCATTATGGAGGCGCTCAACAAGAGAAGCGAGCGCTGCGCTGTCCGAATGTGCGTGGTCGCAGAGTCGGAGAAAATGTTTCGCAACGCATCCACTTTCGTCAGCAAGCACAGCACAGGTGCCGAGATCGTCGTTTCGATGGGCTTCTGGAATGAGACTGTGCAGAATTTCGTCACTCCGTACATGCAGACCGCCCATGAGACTGCCCATGTGAATGAGACCTCGCCATGCAGGGAGAGCCCTTGCATGATGCATCCGGTGACACCCAAGCCAAGCCTCTGGTGGCTGTCTCTGCCCAGTCTTCGAAAGGCCGTGCAGGACCCCAGCACGGCTGCAAGACTGGAGCAGCTCATCCAGCAATCCATGAAGCAAGTCTATGAGGACTGAGACTGAGCCTTTGAGTCTTTGAGAGGCAAGGCCAGCTTCTTTTCAAATGCACTGCGATATGCTGCAAACTGTTTGTTGACACTATGCCCTGTACAGTAGTTCTTCTTTTCGCGATGCACCGGTCACCTTTGAGACCAGCGCGGTGTTAGAGTCCGCCCTGTCTGCAGGAGACCCGACATGCCCAGAGCACACGTGTCTTTGACAAACTTTGGAGCGGCTCCAAGTGTCATACGGAACCCTATACCTAAGGTAACCAACAAGGGACCTATGCGTTCAGCCACCCGAAGCACGAATTCCCAAACGAATGGAGGGGTGGGGGGGGGGGGGGGGGGAAATTTGATAGACGAAAGTTAAGGTTCGATAGCAGAGACTGAGAGACAGGATTGTATCTTAGAGGGCGTATGACCCCAAAACCCAACAAACCCTATCAACACCTCACCTACTGGCACAAGCCGCATGCCGAATGGCACAGGTGCTGCCCTCATTGTCTCGCACGACCCCGAGTTTTTGGACCGCGTCTGCACTGCCCCTCGCCACAGACAGTAGTTTTTGTTTGGTTTAAGGTTTAGGGCGTAAGTTCTCCAGTTTGCATCTGAGTCTCCAGTTCAGCATCTGAGCCACGGAAGGACGTCATCCATTTCTCTCCGAGCCACTCAAAAGGCGGCTGCATTCTTGTTTCTATGCTTGGCACATGATTCAGCAACAGATCAATACATTATTACATGGTTATGTCGTTGCTGATTGTATGATTGCATGTTTTTAGCCCCGCATACAGATTACAAGTTTGCTCTGTTGTTATGTTGATATATTCTGTTGCATCGGTGTTCATTGTTACAATATAATTCATGCATACACTATGTTATATATATATATATATTGCCATTGTATAACACTACAAATGTTGTTATAAGAATGCGAGTTATTGTATTATTATATGAAATATGCCATTAGGATATCGTATTCATAATATGAGGTAGTTCTACTATATTCGTTTATGATTTTCTGATTGTAGTCGTATACTGTTACATGACTAGAGTCTAGAGTTTATATTGTTTTGTTCTAGTATAGAATGTGTTTGCTACATGGGTAATGTATTATTGTATACCTGTGTTATTACATTACTACACGATTCTATACCTGTATCATTGCATTTTTTCACTGTCATTCCCCACCCTCGGTGTGGGGTTGTTAGATTTTAAACTCAACTCTTCTACTTCTCCTCGCCCGGAACTCTTCTCCTCGTCCGGAACTCTTCTCCTCGCCCGGTCTACTCCTCGCTCATCCCCGGAGTGCCCAACCCCAAGTGTCCCTGGGGTGCCCAACTCTAGAGTGTCCCTGAAGTGCCCAACCCCAGAGTCTCACTGGAGTGCCCAACCCCAGAGTCTGCCTGGAGTGCCCAGCCGCAGAGTCTCCCTGGAGTGCCCAACCCCAGAGTCTCCCTGGAGTGCCCAACCCCAGAGTCTCCCTGAAGTGCCCAACCCAGATTGTCCCCGGAGTGCCCAGCCCCAGAGTATCTCTCCAAGAGAGGGTGGGGATGTTCGAAGTAATTATAAGTTAATTTAGTTATATGTACATTTTATTGCTTTGTTTTATTTCTTGGTGAGTTCTCAAAAAGCATGTGTTGGTTTTTTAAATAGGCACACGAACCAAGATCTATGTCAACTTTATGTCTTCGTTATCAAATCGAAAGCACACGCCTAGCAAAAACCTACCCCAACCCTTTGCAGACACTTCGAGCTGCAAAGGCTACGACACTGCAAACTGCGTTCAAGGCAACAACGAGCGCATACAGTGCTTCGCTTCGCCACGCACCAACCAGCGTCCCTAGAGTTGTATTCACAGAAGAGTCGTGATCACGACTTCGTGACACCCTGTGCATCATTTTCCTAGGATGCGCAAATCGAGCAGATTTCTGCAACCCTCAGCATGGAAGTATCAAATCCCCAACCGAAGGCGGTTCCAGCACGCGGGCTGCGCAACCGAGCAAGTGTGCGTTTCCCTTCCTTTCTGGCCCACCTCCTTCAAGCAGCAAGGAACCACACCAATACATGATTTGTATTCTTATGGTATTATACTTATATTTGTCATATTGTTTCGCCGTTATACTGTTATATTGTGATAATGTTATGCTGTTACATTCTTATGTTGCTTTACTTTCCCATTCGCATATGGTTATCTTATTCTCCTAACATGTTATGTTTAATAGGCATGTTTCCTTACATTGTATCTGAATATTATATCAATTCTCACATCTTATATTCGTCGGCTTTACTATATCATTCCATGATATTCCGTATAAATTGCTATTTTCTGATTCTGTTAGTATACGACTGTAAGACTGGATTGTTAAACTGTGAGTTTTCGAATGCTTGCGTGCGGTGCATTTCCAAGAGGTCGATGCAAGAGAGGCAGGCTTTGCCCTCACTGTGAACGTGTACGACAGTACATCCCTGATTCAAAGTAGAGGCCCTTACTCCCGGTATTCTTGGATAAAGTGTTGCACACATGCAAAACATCGACAGCAAGTCTCGTTGCCGTCTTACCCACAGGGAAGCTGGCGTACTATCCCGGAACCTTCTCCGCCTTCAAGGCTTCTGCTTCCGAGTGTAGGGTTTAGGGAACGGGCTTTGGGACTGGAGGAGGGATGGATTGAGATCTCCTGGCTACATCCAAGTTATCCCGAGTTGGCATGCTTGGGATGCCTGAACCCCTCAACTTCAGCCGCACGACCCAGTCAAGGCCAACAGTGCCCAAAGTCTATCAGGCAACCCCCCCGACACGTGTCCGTAGCTTTCGGGAGACAGGTCTGAGTCTGGCATGGTGCTAGACTCGAGCAGCCTTTTGTGGCAAGCCCAAATTTCAAAAAGGCCATCAACGCATCGTAAATCCTGCAATGCCAAACCTCAGAAGCCTTCTCGGGACCGAGTCTCAAAGTGTGAGTCCAAGCGTATCAGAGAAAGCATAGTTTTGAGCCATGATGTCCGAACCACACGCTGAAGCGAGGCATCCGCACTCAATGGAGATGACGCGGAGGCACTGCTGGGACACTGGGACACTCAATCATGGACAAAGCAGAAGGTTCAGTTTGGGACTCGCGGGTCCGAACTCAGAACCGCCATGTGGAAAGCGCTGGCGACTGCTGGCTTGAGCCCGCAGTTGAACACTGGGAGGTCTGTGTAGATACCTCCCCACACCAGAGCGGCACACGAACACTCTCCAGCATGGCTTCGCTCTGCACCGGGCAAACCACGACTGAACGCTACACCTTCAAACCCTTTATGAACCAGGCAGAGCGGCTCCTGGAAACTGCCGAACAGGCCGGCCCAGATCGACCAGGCCCCATGCACGCAAAAGGGGGATGTCCTTATAGGGTGTGTGTTTTTGGGGGGGTTTTCATGGGGTGTTGGGGTTTATGTCCGGGCCGGGGACTAGAAGGTGCCTTGAGCATTTGGCGCATCCTTGGACATCAGGGAGGCCCAGGCAGGTACACTTCGTTGTGCAAGATTTAAGATCCCTCCACCAAACCAACCCAGAAGTGGAATCTCCTGGGTTTTGAGGGAACCAGTCGTGTTTGTCCCCTAAATCCTTAAACCATGCAACTGTGAAGGTCCCGGCCTGGGACCGAACGACGGCAATCGCATGGCGTTTCCCATCCCTGCCGCCTGGGCTCGGATCGTGGGGGATGGGAGTTCAGAGTTCAGGCCCGCCAAGACTTTCAGGCTTCAGCTCAAGAGCAGCTTCATGTGGCCTCGACGTAACCAGCGGTTCCCGCCGAAATTACCTGGTGAACTGCTGCTGGGAAAAACAGAGTCAAGGTACATGAACCGCTCAGGCCTTCTCCTTTTTTTTTGGGGGGGGGGGGGGGCCTCCCGCATCGAAGCTTTGACAAGGCCCTTAAAGCGCTTCTGAACGCAGCCCCCTCGACCATCTGGAGCCCAACATGCCCTGGATACTGCCAATACTGCAAGATTCTACATATGGTAATTCAGTACAACGCGGCATTTTGCACATCACAATGTAATTGTAAACGCTTGCGCTCCGCCTCGGCAGCCGGGCCGGCCCAACACGGGCTGTAGCGCGCGCATCGCAGAGACGAAGGAAGGCCACACAGTCCTCATGCACGTGATGAGTTCAGGAGGTAGGTGTTCCAGACGCCTCTCCCATTAGATATCATTCCGTCCACCCTGAAGCGTGTCATCCCGTCGGCCCAAGCCAAGGAAAAGATTGGGGACACTTGCGCTGAGCGCAAGGCAGGTCGAAGCTCAAAGGTGGATAGCCCAAGGTAGGGTTGTAAGTACCCCACCAGACGTGATTGTAGATGCCGAAATATAGCCAGAAATACCCATGAACCTTCATGTAGGTCGTTTAGGGCCCAGCGGCTTTGGGGGTTCAATAGGCCACGGCATGTCGAGGCTCAGGCAAGAAGTGTCGGGAAGACTTTAGGCATGTTGAAAAAGGGGTTTAGGGTCTTAAGGGTCTTTAGGGCTTAGGGTTTAGGGTTTCGCTGTGACCGGAGAACCGACAACAGTGTCCCCTCCCTCTTATCAAAATCAGCTTAGCTTTCTTGGAGTTGTGCCAGCTGGAGGCTCCAGTCGTGACGCTGGAGAAAGCGTCCTTCAAGTACAAAGGCCCCGCCGTTCGCCCAAAATGATTGGCTAGAGTCTAGACCAAGATCGCAAAGGGCTATTTTTCAAGGGGGACAATGCAGAACTTGTGTTTGGGGGGGGGGGGGGGGGGAAGAACTTTTCATGTGTGCTGTACCATTGCGCAGCGTTGGGACCAGGATGGACCAGGTCCACCCGGGCAGAACAGCTCCGCTGCAGCCGCAGGTTCCGCCAACCCGGTCCTGCATGAAATTTCCGCAGATCTGGGGATGGCCAGCAGGGCCAGATCCCCGGTTCAGGGCTCCCAATGTGGAAGGCCGAAGGTAGGTCTCAGGATCTGCTGCTTTTAGAATTCAGAGGGCGGCTACAAGGCTTTAGAAAGCCGAAGTGGTTTGTGACCAGGGCTCAGGTCAGATTTTTGTGAAGATTTGGGGCTTTGAGACTCTGAGAGCTCCCACTTAGAGCCCAGGGGCTCAAAGGCCAGCTTTGATCAGAGGGCGCCCCTTCATACTCGCTTCAGGTTCAGCATGGTGTCAAGGGCTTTAGATGGGCAGGCCGCTGAGGTCTTGAAGGGGTTTCCGGCTGGGATTAGAACTGAAGAATCTGAAGGTCGGCATCGTGGGCAAAAATGGCTCAGGGAAGTCGACGCGCCAAGTCAGCAAAGATTGGGGCACTTTGTAAGGCTTTTGGAGGGTTTTTGAGTGACGGACCCTTCTTTTTGTGTACCCGATTCGCAGTCGACTCTTCTTGAAAAGGAAGCCCCTTCCCTAACAACAAGGGACCTCAGACTCAGCTTGGTCCAGTTCCCATGTGTTGTGCCCAGAAAGACAGCGCGAGGAGAACCAAAGCCTGTAATTTAATGGCTTTGACGGACATGTGAAACCAGCCAACATCTCTGCGAATGGGAGCCTTGGCCCCAATGACCCAAGACGTTCACGAACCATCTCCACCCCGACCCGTCTAACTCTCGAGCCTGATCTCTTGTTCGACAAAACGCCACAGCCCAAGCTTTGAACCCTATCAATCGAAGACCAGGGGCGCACGATGACAGAAACAAGTGTAAGTCAGGGTATTGGAAACATTTCAGCTGCTGTTCGGCCTTGTTAGCCTCCAATCTTTGTTCTGAGTCAGGCTCCTGGCTCTACTGGCTGGACGTCTGGAGCCCAGCGAAGTCGATGGCCGCAGAGGAAGGTGCGAGAACCTTGTGAACCACTATGAACCACTGTTCTGCTCAGGATTCCAGGTTCAGGGGGGTTGCGGACTTTGATGGCTGCAAGCGAGGAGGAAGCCAAGAACTCTTGTTGCTCAGCAGGTTTCGTCGAGTTGTGTCAGGTGCAAGCATAGGCTACCTTGACCTGTCTGACACAGAAACCAATTCAGTTCAAGGAGTGTTGCGGTCGGGCTGTGTTGTCTTGCGATCTGTGGAGAGGAAGGATGCCCAAGACTAACATCAGCAGTCTTAGCATTCTTCTGGTTGCCACTGTTTGTCAGTGCTTGTTCAGATTGCTTTCACAAGTATGGTCAGTACCATGAGCATGATTGCAGGATGCCCGAGGGCGCAAGCTAGTTCCACTTGCAGGAAGAGTAGTGATTATGCATCGGCAGGCTTTGGTGGCACAAAGACTTGCGACTGGCCTACATAGCTCCTCGGCGTTCGCAAATCACATTCTAGCTACACGGGGAACAGCAGGCTAAGTTTTAGTTTGAAGGCGGTACACTGCAATTAGGGGCAGGGTGCACTGCACGGTTGTAGCCTTCTTTTTGAGATGTCTTCTTGAGGCGCGGGCGGTTTGGAGTTTGGCTTTCGGTGGTTGGGCGGTTTCTTCTTTTGGCTGTGAATGTCGTTTTGGGTTTGCGTATCGGAGAAGCCAAACCACACCCGGTATCTTTAGAAATATACTGCAGATCACTGGCTGTGAGCCGACCAAACTTCCGACAACGCCCCTCTGAGAGCTTCAGTTGCTTATCGTGTTTGATTGTCTGAACCTAGTTTGGCCTACCCGCATGCCTCATCAGATCACGGGCCAACGGCTTGCTTGCAGCATACCCAGAAATCGTGATCAATACGAGCGAACTGTCCGCTGAACTCAGAGCAAGTATGGTGTTTTTTGAGGGTCCGGGTGCTCTCCTTTATTGGTACATACAAGACATCTGCCCAAGGCACAGCATTCCCTCGTGCACTTGGGGACGCTTGCTCCAACTTGGCATCCGATGTGGCTCCAAGTGTCTTGAGTTCAGGGCGAAGGTAATGTTTCGATTTGGCGCTCTCTTGGGGTGATGTTCGGCTTAGGGTTTAGGGTTTAGGGTTTATAGTTTAGGGTTTATAGGGTTTCCTGATCCAGGACATATGTGGACAAGACCCCGCTCGAGTACATGCAGGCTCGCTTCCGCCGCGGCTTCGATGAGGAGACGCCCATCGCAGGGCACTCAAGACCAGTTTAGGGTTTTAGGGTTTAAGGCTTAGGGCTTCTGTTCTCCCTAAGAGTGTTCTGTAGATTTTGTCGCTAAGCTGGGACCTCCCTTACGCTTCAGCTTGCAACATCGCCTCCCTAACGCTTCAGCTTGCAACATCCTTTAACAGGGGAGGTTGAGTCTGGAGAGCGCACGATGATGTTTCAAACGTCTGTTGCGGGGCTCCGGATTTTCAGGCGCCCCAGAGGCGGTGTATCATCTGCCAGTTCCACTCGACAATATGCTCCCAAGTAGTCCCCTGCAGGGTGGCAGCAGCTGGGTTTCCATGACGTTTGCTTTTGGGGCGTCCCGAGTGCTGATCAACTGAAAAGGCCGGGGGGGGGGGGGGCATTTTGGAGTGAAGAGATCCTTAAGCCTGACTCGGAAGCCACGTAGCACGTAGCATCCCAAGGTTCGCAATGAGAAGCTCTTGTCCAAGAAGGACCTTCCTGCGGTTACTTGAGCTGGATGTTTGCTTGCTGGATATCGCCAAGCCGTAATCTGGGCATCACTATGGCTAGCTCCAAGAATCAGCCGACGTTGGTATTGCTTTTGGTTCAAGCCATGTTCGATTTCGCACCACGAGCCCCACTTCTTTTCTACGTGTTTCTCAGTGAGTAGCATGGAGAGCTTCGATGGGACACCTGAAGAGAAGAAAGCCTAGTGGTGGAATCTCCCGACTGCAGAAAGATGTAAAGGAACTTGGACTGGAAGCATTCATGGAATCCATTCCGACAAGCACTGCTGGACAAGGGCAAACTTGAGCCGTCTTGTCAAGGCCTGGATGCTGGTAGAACCAGGTCCCCGCCCAGCAGATTTCAGCGATCCTGTTGGCCGGGCCGCAGAGAAAGACGAGAGGTGTCACATCATCGTGCACAATATCATGAAGGCTGACGAAGATCGCAAGCTGACCATCCGAGTCATACATCTCTCGAGGTTCGTTGAGTACACGTTGCAATCCAGGCACCATGCGAAGTTGTTCCTTCCTCCCGGCTCCTCCCTCCTGCCGCTGCGCGAAACGTCTCCGGGAGTCAGATTTCATGGAACATTCTCAGCGAAAGATCCATCGGTTTCAAAAGGTTCCCTGGTCTTGCTCACAGTTTTCGCCTAGAAGAATGGTATCAGGGTTTTTTCGCCAATTTGAAGCCTCCGCTTGCACCTCTGCAGCCCACAGCCAGCGTCTACCACTTTTGTGGTCCAGACGCAGATCCGGACCTAGGTGTGTGCTCAATGGTTTGGCACATGCACGCCGGAGAGGCCAAATCCGAAAGCAACCTCATGAAACTGGAACCATACCAACCCATGGCTGTGCTTCCTGCGGAGCAAGCCTATCGGAAAATGCACAACAAAGGCCTTTGCAATCATAGTCCGCGAGGATTGTTCGGATAAGAAGCAGCTTCTCACTGTTCAGCATGCTGGGAGGCATGTGTACATCTCTCAGTTTGAGGAGCGTCTCTGGGCTGATGCCGGAGCCTTGGTGAATGAGCCTCAGACGTTTGATGCCAATGCCGATCTGGCAGATGTCCGAGATGAAGCTGGCAATGGTGTGCAGGGTGTGCAGGGTGTGCAGGGTATGCAGGGTGTGCACAATGGACTTTGCATCCATCTGCACAATGTCTCCGCAGCGAAGCTGAAGCTCGGAATGACGGTCAAGGTCAAGTTGCCAGATGATCGCGTGGCGCATTTTCAGCTGGGCAGAACGGCTGCGGGGTTCTCCGGCTTCCGGAAACCTCATCGGTTGAGGTGGAGTCCCAATCTGAGGAGTTCCCTGAGTCCAAAGCAGAGCCGTCACTCTCGACCCCAATGAGCTGGCGAAGGCCAATGGAGGCAATGTCTACTTCTACAGCTCCTATGATCGTGAAGGCTGGAGTCCAGAGGAGATGGCTTTCTTGAACAAGTTCTGCTTCTTGATCTTCTGTCTCCCCATGGCCCATCTACATCCCCATATTGCTCATCTTCAGCTGCATGGGTAAAATAAGCGGAGAACGAAGCGCCCACTTTGCCGCCTGGTCCACGATGCAGACCATCCTTCCAGAGGCAAGACAATCATTGGGTCGCGCACTGTTTGGCATTTCTGCAATTTCAGCCTCCGCGGTGCGGAGACGCTGTTCCTGCAACCCAAGCCACTCACAAGCGAAGAACAAGAAAAGCCGGGCTTTGCCATCACCTCTGCTTAAAGATGTGCTGCGCCTGCAGCTTCGAGTCTTGTGCTTACGATCTGGGACAACCCAGAGCCCGACCCAGACGACATGGAGCAGTCCAGGTTGAGAGAAGATCGTTGAGCTCGACACCCGCAAGTTCAAAGATCGACATGCTTACGTCCTTTGGAATACCCGAACTGCTAACGGGATTTCGCTCGCGGCTATGGCGGCGTGTTGCCGGGAGCTGGCTTATCCGAAACTGCGCAGTGGGATGCTCAGGCTGAGGCCTCCGTGGATCTCGAAGCTGGCAAGGCAACCCTTCCAAATGCCTCGGAGAAATAATTCGTCTGACCGAAATAGGGCCCAGAAACTTGCTGGTCATCGAGCGCTCCCAAAGGGATCCTCAACTAGCCCCCATGCATTTGTGTCAGGTGACTTCTTTGCAAAGAAAAAGGTTCTTCTACTTCTCAGCAGGGCTGTTATGCAGTGCACAATATGATCACCGTCACGGATCAGCTGATCAACTGGCACGCATTGAAAGATCCATGTGCTGGACAGTCTTCCAAACCCTTCGACTGCGAGTGCGTATGCAACCACAGCTCCTTTCCCATTCTTTTTGAATTGCTGAAATGCTTTGACAGCTCTGAGAGGACGAGGAGGACATGCGAGCCATGGCAAATTGGGTTTTGGTCTAAAGTGTTCGTCCGCTGGTCCTATGACTTGCGCGCGCATGTTTGGTCCTTTGCTCAGGCTTCGAGGTTAGGCATCCGGTAGAAGTGCGCATCCATGTGCAGGCATATGCCAAGCCTGCAAAGCCTGAGCCGAGTTCCTGGGTATAGAACATGGTAGTATATAAATATCTAATAGATATTTAACATATTTATATATATATATATATACATATATGTATATAAACTACCTTACCGTATACATCACATTTCACACCAAGTTTTCAAATATTCTACAAACATTATCAAACAAGCCAAAGCCTTTGCGAAGGCAATTGAATGACACTTTAATTTACAAATATGCGTATGGGCACCAAAGGCATGCATATTTGCATAATTGACACAACAGAGATGATCGAACCGTCTCACTTCGGCCAGTTTCGTGCTGAAGTGCTAGACTGTTCAGGATGTGCTGCCCCCATAGGATGTGTTGTCCCCATAGTGCAAGCTCAACAGTGGGGCTCCCCGAGGAATGAGTGGCATTCGACATGGCAAGCGGGGCAAAGGAGTCGAGGCCAGGCGCAGTGGCGAGGCTTAGGTGCAATTGTTCTCACTCTCCAAATTGACGCAACGGTTCCTGTATGGAAGGGGAACTTGAACTGATTTGCA
>CAJNDS010002382.1:96506-134006 GCA_905221605.1 Symbiodinium natans | reverse complement strand
TGCTGGAGAGCTGTGAGCTGTGCTGATAGAACCAAAATGGAGACCAGGCGGTTGCTCAGGGAAGGCCATCCAGAGGCCGCCTGATCAAAGCTGCAACAGGTAGTCCCTGCAGACTCTTCAGCTCCCAATGTGAAGAAGCTGTTCGTCAGTCTTTTCGGCATCAGCATACACAGAGGACGTGGTCTGCTCACGCAAGATCTCCATGCTCTCCTCCGGGCAGAAATGCAAGCTGGCACTGGGCGCCGCTTTCTGGACGAGGCCGTGCTTTTCGGAATGCCGCTAGAGGAACACAGCAAGCCTACGAGTGATGCTTAGCCATCTGCCCGACAGTGTCGGGGGGTTGCGCCTGCTATGTCTTCTAATGCTGATGTATTGTTGTGATCTTTGTGTACATTGGTATATGTAAGTATATGTGTATTTACGTATATTTACGTGTATATATATATATATGCTACCCCCCCCCCCCCAGCGACCTACCCTTTTTAGGCCTTTTTAACAAAAAATAACAAAGAAGGCCCAAAAGTCGCGTAGTTAATCACCGGGTAATGAAGGACAGTTACTGGGACACCCACCTCACAGACCCCGATAAGCCAGCATTGGAAGAATCTACATTTTGAATCTGAAGCGGACAATGCTGTTTTTAGATGTTTAGATCAGTGTTTTTCTATGCAAATTGTGCGTTTCAAGGGCAATAATGTTTTGTTGAGCAACTAACTTATTTATACAATTGTGTTTGTACGAGGCAAAGTATTAATCAAATAGTGAAACATTTTCTTGGTTCTATGCGACTTTAGCTACTAGAGTAATTATCAAAGAGCCCAATATGACTCAAGTGAATACTATTTAAAAGAGCATACTCAACCAAGATACGAAATAAACACCATTCTCAACCAAAAAATGGCAAAGTGTGCGTTTGAAGTGCAAATACTGTATTTATACAATTGTGTTTGTACTAGGCAAAGTATGCTCTCTGAAAAGTCCACTGAAATACCTTATGTTTACATATTCATGAATCGTTTTTATTTTTGAAATAATCATTTTTATGCGAATTTTGCTACTAGAGTAATTATGAAGCAAATAGCCCAATTTGACTCAAGTGAATACCATTTAAAGGACCATACTCAACCAAAATACGAAAGAAGCACCATATTCAACCAAAATATGGAAAAGTGTGGTTTAAAGGGCAAATAGTGCTTTGTTGAGCAATTAATGCATTGAAACAGTTGTGTTTATACCAGGCAAAGTATTATTGAAGTACTATCTGCAAAGTCAAATGAAACACCTTATGTTTACATATTCATGGAACCAATTTTTTTGAAGTATTCATTCTGTGCGAATTTAACTACTAGAGGAATTCTTAAGCAAATAGCCCAATTTGACTCAAGTGAATACTATTTAAAGGACCATACTCAACCAACTACGAAATAAACACTTGCGGAAATGGAAACGGTTCTACCTACATAACAATGAGACAAAGATTGCTGAAGTATTCACTAAAGACCACTCATATACTATGTCTGAAAAGCACAATTTGCATAAGCAAGCTTAAAAATGCACAATAATGGAAATCGGTTCTACTTACATAACGATGAAACAAAGATGTCTGAAGTATTCAATAAAGACCACATATATACTATGCTTGAAAAACGCAACTTGCACAATCAGGTTTAAAAAATGCACAAGAATCCTAGAAAAGTACTTCTAAAGTGAAGGCCATGCCACAAGCAAATTCACAAATACGTAAAAACATCCAAAAGCGCAAGCTTTTCAGGAGAATCTCTGGTAAAGTTCGGATTATAGGGTTTTGGGGTATTCCTGGACGAGTAGGAGTCACTTTTTAAGCAAACAATTCTAAGCAATAAATGCTTTTTCTCAAGACAAGTATTGCAAATGCTGCTTCTAGATAATTAATCGCATTTACCAGGCAAATATTATCCATGCGAATTGAGCTACCAGAGCACCAAGTAATGGCTGAATAAGGTCTACTACACTTGAGTACAACCAAAAGATGCACGAAACACTAGCGGCTCTACTTACATAATAACGAAACAAATAGTTCTGAAGCACTAGAAAGACCACTTGTATACTATTTCTGAAAAGCACAATTAGCATAAGCACACTTAAAAATGCGTAGTTGTTGCCTCGTGACCGTGAAGGCGAACCAAAAAACCAAAAATACCAAAACCAAAAATACCAAAACCAAAAAAACCAAAAAAACCAAAAAAAACAAAACCAAAAAAACCAAAAATACCAAAAAAAACAATTTTCCGGGACGCTTGGAGAAGCCTCATAGGGATTTCCTGAGAGTCCCGGAAAATTGGTTTTTTTGGTATTTTTGGTTTTTTTGGTTTTGGTTTTTTTGTTTTTTTTGGTTTTGGTTTTTTTGGTTTTTTTTGGTTTTGGTTTTTTGGTTTTTTTGGTTTTGGTTTTTTGGTTTTTCTACTGTCCCGTGTATACGATTTTTGTTGTATTTTAGTCTACGCCCTAGGAATTACGCTATATTGCACACCGAGTTTGCTTGCAGTGCAGCTGGGTGACTTGAGACAAGGCGAAAAAGGGTAGGTCACTGGGGGGGGGGGGTACCATATATATATATATATATATATATATCTCTGCAAATATTGCCAGCTGTTGTTGAACTCCGGCTTCGCCTTCTTGTCAGCCGGTGCTTTGCAGCGGTACCACCGGCCAGCCCATGTCATCAACACACACCAGACGAAGGCATGCAGGAGAGAGAGACGGCAGTGAACTGAAGATTCTGATCGGAAAAGCCTTGAAGCCTCTCATCATCCCGGAGCACCGAGAAACGATACAGTGAACGACCGATTTGAGCAGTCGAACTCCAGGCTTCAGGGGGCGTTTAACAACGTGTCCCTAAACCCTATAAACCCTGAATCCTGTGAATCCTGGACCCTAAGCCCTATACCCAAGAGGACTTCATGGGGTTTTTGAATGCGAGCTCCGGAGCTCGGCCAGGCCACACGTGGTGTGCTTCGATGAGCCGACGAACTATCTAGGTGTGCCCCTCAGATCCTGTGGCATCGAGTTTAGTCGATGCTCTTGGTGCGCAAGCACTTGGATTTTCAGGTTGCGGCGTTGGCTATAGGGCACTATAGGGGCCTTTGGAGCTTTGAAGGGCACCTCTGGATTTCTTCGTGCTTCTGGGGTTCAGAGGGCATGTCATAGGCTGCGACTTCTCGAGCTGGACCGGTATAAAGTTGTAGAACATTCTGTTCCGCACCTTTCAAGAATGCACTGGTTGATGCTGGTTGCTTAGAGGAGCTGAGATTACGAACTTGTTGCATTCGCAGCATTCTCCAATATTCTCCAGATACAGAGACTGTGGATCTGCTGAAGCGCGCCATCCGGACCTTCCGTGGAGGCCCTTGAGCGCATTCTGCTCAGGCCTCTTGTCTTGGGCTGCGCGAAAACTCCACGAAACCTCCAAAAGCCCCTACAGAGACCCTCAAGAACCCCACAAGAGCCTCCTGGAAGATCCTGCAGCCCAAACCATCCAAAACCCCTACGCCTTTTTGCATTCGACGTCCTCTTTGTGGCAAATTGTTGGCCGTACTTCCATCAGGAACCAGGGGGCTTGAAAAAAGACTACAGTATTCGGTTGTGGATTTGAGCTGCTGTCAACACATCATAGCACCGAGTTTAGGGTTGAACATTTTTTCCAAAAAGCCCAAAACACGAAACCCCACATTGACCATTTCCGGATTTCCATATTCGGGGGAAGCATTTTCTGTAACCCCTAAACTTTCGAACATGCCTCGACCCTTGTGTCAGGCTGCGCCGCCGTGTCTCACAGCGAGAAGTTCGTTGAAGAGGCAGTAGGGGAGCACACACACAGACACAGAGACACAGACACACAGACACACAACAGACACACAACAGACACACAGACAAACAGACACACAGACACGCAGACGCACACACACACACACACAGAGACACACACACAC
Source organism: Symbiodinium natans (assembly GCA_905221605.1). Classification (NCBI taxonomy): domain Eukaryota; class Dinophyceae; order Suessiales; family Symbiodiniaceae; genus Symbiodinium; species Symbiodinium natans. The sequence continues at coordinate 130,038 of CAJNDS010002382.1, read as the reverse complement.
ACACACCACACACTCAGAGACACACACACACACAGAGAGAGACACACAGAGAGACACACACAGAGAGACACAGAGAGAGACACAGAGAGACAGAGAGAGAGAGAGAGAGACGCAGAGAGAGACACAGAGAGACAGAGAAAGAGAGAGACGTAGAGAGAGACACAGAGCGAGACGCAGAGAGAGACACAGAGACGCTGCAGAGACCGAGACAACGAGACAACGAGACAACGACACACCGACACACCGACACCACTGAGACGTGTCTCTTGACCCTAATTACACTAGAGCAAAAGGACCCTGTGATTTTCAGCTGATCGCAACTGCCGTGCCCATTTAGAGGTAAGGAGCTCAAACTACACGTCCTGGGTCCTAGCACTGATTGTTGTGCGCAGGTGTGCGAGGAGATTTGGACTGTCGATGAAGGCCTCTTTCCGTTCAGCCTTCGAGGGCCTGCAAAGATCAAGCTGTCCCTAAAGCCTTGAAGCCTAAGAATTCTTGAAGCTCTCAAAGCTCTAGCACCTCAATGCCATAGACAAGCTGTCCCAGAACCTTTCAACACGTTTGAACATCCCAAAAGCTCCAAAGTAGTCACCACTCGGGTTCATCTGACACCCCGAACCAAGGCTTAGGGTTGTTTTAGGGCTGTTTTGGGTTCGAGTTTAGGGAGACACGAGTAGCTCTTTGTGAAATTCCGCCAGGACGCCTAAAGGTTGACCGGAAAGCCAAGAAGTGAGCTGCTTCTTCTGCGTGGTCCATGGTTCCGGAGACCCTGCCAAGACCTCTCCTAAGCCCTACGTAGCTATATAGATGGATAAAGAAATGGAAATGGAAAAAGAGACAATATTTATGTATATATATATATATGTAAATGAACTAATCAAGCCCTGTAAAGCCGAGTCAGCCCTGGAGCTTTCCGGGTCAGCTCTCTTTAAGGGGTTACAGGGATTCCTGCTGAACCAAGACCGCGCCGCCCGTTGTTCTCTTTAACGCTCGCAGCCCACCCGCAGCGTCGCGCTGCTCCAAGGTTCATGAGTTCATGATTTGTTGAATTCTGTAGATACGATTAGATATATATATATACATATGTATATGTATATGTATATGTATATGTATATGTATGTGTACACATACATGTGTATATATATATATATGGGCGTCCGCCTATTGCGGTTCCCCTTATTTCTTTAGGTTTACATAAATGTATATATTTTAACCCTAAACCATCGTTATAACCACAGCAACAAGTCGATGATTATGTAGGTACCCCAAACCTATAGGGTTAAGTTTGACAGGTTTAGGGCTTAAGATTCAGGCATTTAAACGTCAGCCCGCAACGAAACCTAAACCCTAACCGCCCAACCCGATAGAGTTAAGGTTAAGTGGTTAGGGTTTAAGATTTAGGTATTTTTAAACTTTAAACCTAAACCCATAGAGATTTAACCTTAAGGGTTGAAAGTTCGGGCAGTTAAACCTTAACCCTGAACCGTTTAGGGTCAGAACCCTAAAACCCGACAGGGCTCTACAAGGAACAAAGGTTTTGACCCTAAAGGGTGCTGAAGGTATACATGCCCAGACCTTAGGGAGCCCGAACCATTCAACCCTACAGGGCCTGTACGATAGAACCTTAAAGCCCTATAGGGCTTGGGGCTTAGATCCCTAAACCTTGAATCCCATAGGGCTATGCCTACGTTTGTAGGGCTTTCTTCCCGGTGACGCGAGAATACTGTGAGCAAATGTCCTTTTCGCTACTTCCTGAGATTCAAAATATAAACAAACCATATCGTTATATGATAGAATTCAGGTTTTGCTTATCGGGGGATGGTTGCTTGAGCTATCTTAGGTAAGGTAAGGATTTTAGGATAGAGGTTTTGTTTGGCTGATTGGGGCGTGATGGGGTTACCCTCATTTTCTTATAGGATATTTACATGTATATAAATCAAACCCTGAACCATAGTTGTAACCGCAGCAAGAAGTTATAACCTTGTCATAAAGAAATTTCCGCAGAGCTCGTCAAATCCGATCATGATGTAGGCGCCCCAACCCTAGAGGGTTAAGGTTGACAGGTTTAGGGTTGAAGATTGAGGCATTTAAACCTAAGCCGGCAATTCAACCTAAACCCGAACCTTTAAACCCTATAGAGTTAAGGTTTAAGGGGTTGGGGTTTAGGATTTAGGCATTTAAAACGAAAACTCGAAAAGCTTCAATCTTAAGTGTTTGAAGTTCGGGCATTCAGACCTTAACCCTGATTCGTTTAGGGTCAGAACCGTAAAACCGGCTCCTAAAGGTTCAAAGATTTTAACCCTAAAGGTACTGAAGGTATACATGCCCAGACCTTAGGTTGTCGAACCATTGAACCCTGTAGGGTTTAACGGTTTAGGTTTAAGGTTTGGGCATTAATTACCTATACCATAGACCCTAAAACCCCAGAGCGCTTTCGTCCCGGTGACGCGAGAATACTGTGAGCAAATGTCCTTCCACTACTTCACGGGATTCAAAATATAAACAAAGAGGATAATTCAAGTTTTGCTTATCGGGGGATGGTTGCTTGAGCTATCTTAGGTAAGGTAAAGATTTTAGGATAGAGTTTTTGTTTTGCTTGAGCTATCTTAGGTAAGGTAAAGATTTTAGGATAGAGGTTTTGTTTTGCTTTTTGGGGCGTGATGGGGTTACCGTTACCCTCATTTTCTTATAGGCTAATTTACATGTATATCAATCAAATCCTGAACCATAGTTATAACCGCGACAAAAAGTTATAACCTTGTCATGTACATATATCCGCAGAGCTCGTCACTTTCACTACTTGCTGGTATTCAACATATACACAAACTATATCGTTAAATGATGGAATTCAGGAATTGCGTATCGGGGGATGGTTGCTTGAGATATTTTAGCTAAGGTAAAGTATTTGGGATATTTCGCTTGTTGGGGGCGTGATGGGGCTCCCCTTATTATTATGGGTTTACATAAGTGTATAAAAATCAAACCCTAACCCATAGTTATAACCACAGCAATAAGTTATAACCTTGTCATAAAGAAATTTCCGCAGAGCTCGTCAAATCCAATCATGATGTAGGCGCCCCAACCCTAGAGGGTTAAGGTTGACAGGTTTAGGGTTTAAGATTGAGGCACTTAAACCTAAGCCGGCAATTCAACCTAAACCCGAAGCTTTAAGCCCTATAGAGTTAAAGTTTAAGAATTAGGGTTGAAGGCGCAATCCCATATGGTATACGTATACTTCTGAGCAGAAAAGATACGGGAGACACTGCTTGCGATTCAGAACATTCGGAGCAGAAAGGATACAAGGGACACTGCTTGCGAATCAGAAGTTTAGGAGCAGAAAAGATGCGGTCGAGGTACCTCGGCAGGAGCACCATTAAACCATCAAACCATTAAACCAATAAACCATTAAACCATTGAACCAATGGTTTCCCCCTTATGAGAATCCCCTATTCTATTAAACCATTAAACCATTAAACCAATGGTTTCCCCCTTATGAAAATCCCTTAAACCAGTAAGCCATTAAGCCATTAAACCATTAAACCATTAAACCATTAAACCAATGGTTGCCCGCCATGAAAATGGTTTAATGGTTTAGGGGATTCTCATATGGGGGAAACCATTGGTTTAATGGTTTAATGGTTTAGGGGATTTTCATAAAGGGGAAACCATTGGTTTAATGGTTTAATGGTTTAATGGTTTAGGGGATTTTCAGAAGGGGGAAACCATTGGTTTAATGGTTTAATGGTATGGTTTAATGGTTTAATGGTTTAGGGGGGAGACCATTGGTTTAATGGTTTGAGGGATTCTTGGTTAGATGGTTTAAGGGAATGTGCAAAAAACACAGGGGAACCGCTATAGGCGGTGACCCATATATGTATAGATATGTAATCAATACATTTTTGTATGTACGGTATTTTATATGCATATATAGCTATACATATTCACACATATGGTAGTATATAGGTATATATAGGTAGGGTCAGAGGCAGGTTCGCGCTAGTTACACACATCCTTGCCTTATCTGCAAGCCTACTCAGTTCCAAAGAACCCATGAACCTTCAAGTGGCCTTGGTCCAACAGCCGGGTGCCACCACCTAGGCTCAGGGTTGACGTACCCAGGAGAGGAACTACGGGCTTGCGATGAGTAATAGAGGGTGATCGACAATCACATCGTGACAAAGTGTTGCTCACCCATTATACAATGTGTTAGTCTGATTGGTTGGACAGCATACCCCGCGCAGCAAGCCGGATCGGCGGAGCAGAAATGAGTCGCGAGAGAATGGGCTCAATCCAGAACCGTCCCCGAACACTCCGCTCTGGATTTAGGCTCGAGGCCTTCACAAAAACCCCAATACAGTATGTCACGAGCCTGACGGTGCCTCCTCCTTTGGCCTCTTGATAGATAACTTGCTTCACACTCCATCTGCCGGTGGGAACCTAGACATATCACAACTTGAACCAGTTTACTAGTGCTCGCCGCCTTAGCCCCTGTTCGTGGGAATGTTTCTGCCGCTTCAAGTCTACCCCTCCCCCCCCCCCCCCCATCGACACCTGATACGTTGGAGACTCTTTATTGGGTTCCTGCGTTTGTAGCTCAAGAGACCTCAGCAGCCGGCTCAGTGTGCTGGTCTAACACAAAACCTGGCGGTGGAGATTTGAGGCTTTGGCTTTCGGATTTAGCAAGCTTTGGGGCCTTTGGGGAAGAAACTTGAAGGCTCAAGACCTTTCAGGTTTTAGTGGGTGCCCTCGAAAGTTGCAGGCTCGGGAGGATGTGGAGATGTTGCTCACGCTCGCTCCGAAATTGAAGCCAAAGGACCCTCCGTTGGCGAAGGTGTCTTCTCTCCTTTTGTGTGCCCCCCCTTCTCTGTACAGACAAACTTGGGGCTTGTCAAACAACTTTTATTCAAAACTCTAATTCTTGTTAAGGGCTCCCTGACAGTCGTTAGTTTGTTGTGGGCGCTTCAGATCCCCTGCTCCAAAAACTATTTTGAAAGAAGAAAGCCTTGAGAACCAACTGCTTCCTCGGGCCTATCAACGCCAGGATCAGACGCAGAGCATCACGCTTCTGGGGAGGCGCCTCCTCTGGCAAGAGGCAGGTGAACGGAGCACGTGCGATGTGGCACTTTGAAGCGGATTCACCGTGCAGCTTGATTTAGTTTCAGGCCTTTCAAGGCCAGCTGCCTTGAGAATTTGAGATTCTGTGACCTGGACCCGGAGACCCTGTTCGAGTTTCTGAATTGTCCATTTCTGCTTGTCAGACATTTCAAGGCGGGGGCTAATTTTGGGGTTTAGAGACTGATCTCTTTTCAGGCCTTGCAAGTATTTCTGCTCGCCGGCGATGCAGTGGATACGTGGGGCCCTGAGCCTTCGTACGGTGCTTATGGTGGCGGCCTGACAGGTTGTTCTATGTTGTTCTCATTACGCAATACTAGCACCTCCCTTGATGCCAGGCGTAAGAGCAGCAAATGCTTGCTGAGATTTGGGGTTTGGGTGTCTGCCGTAACTGGGATCGCACAAGAGCCACGCTTCAGGATCAGCTTCAACACTGCCCTTTCCGCTTGTGAGCGGAGTCAGCAGTGGGAACAGGCTCGCTTCCCGGGGCGTCCTGTTGCTAACGCTTCCCCGCGGCCTCGCGGCACAAAGCCTTGGGCGTGAACCTCGCTAATTAAGGTGACGATGACCACAAGTGTATACTTAAAGCTTGCTGCTGCATAATCGCCGCTCCCAGTCCTCTCAAGCAGAGGCAACACATCATATCATGAACTCATGCATGCGCCCAGAGAGCTCACGCCTTCAGACGTCGTAGGTTACACTGTAGAAGGGCTTGGGTTCAACTAGGGCCGGGCTGGCCCTAAAGCCTTACACACCTCATCCTATTCTAAGAAGCATGCGCTGTAAAACCCTGAACCCCTAACTTTCCTAAACTCCACCTTAACCTTATCGAATTCACACTGCCAACCGAAGCGAGCCGGCATCAAGCAAGATGCGATGACATTGGCAGAGTCACCACTGGGTGCTGATACAGGTGTGGCTGGACTCCTGCCCTACCCTAGCCCTGGACGCATCAAGCCCTATATACCCTTCCACCATGAATTTACAAAATCCCCAGATTTGTTGATCCTTTAAGCCCTTTAAGCAATCAACCACGCCAAATGAAGCTAGTTCCAAGATGACTAGGTTGAGACGGCTCCAGGCACAGAAGGCCATTTCTCCTCTTTAGGGTCCTGAGCCCCTCATCCCAATGCTGATGCTTCGAACCCCTGAGAGGGAGTTAAGCGAGGCTTTCGGAGGTGGTGAATGATGTGTCAGGCTATGCTTTGGACCATGTATGTGTCTGTTTTAGCAGCATGTTGCTTTGAGCTCCAGGTGGTGAGCCGGAGATTCGGCAGCAGCCAGGAACAGGGCAGAAGAGGGGTCGCAGCGATCAGAGGATACAGGTTTGGGACTCGGGGCCTCTTTTTGCGAAGCTTGCATGGGATCCCGAGCGTGTGGCGCTTCTCTTGGCGCCGGTGCCTGCGTCTTTCGTCTCTGAGATGGATTTCAAGAACGTGTACAGTACTTGTCAAGCAGTTTTTTTGCAATGAGGGAGGTTTGGAAGCCGCAGAAGATACAGCTTAACATCAGTTCTTGCAACAGGCCCGTCCCATTTGGACCCAGCCGATTGAGAATGAGGATGTGCATCGGAACAGCATACCCAAGCTTCTACAGCCTCCAAAGCAAGACCCAGTGAAGAGGAGTTGTGGGGAATAGGATATCTGCAGCCGACGAGAATGCATTGCTGCTCGGCCGAGGATGCGGCACAAGCTTTGGCGGTGAGTTTGTTCGAGTCGAAGTTGTGGGCATCTGCCACCGGCTTGGATGTCACTTTGCCTGCAAGTGATCAAGAATTTTGCATTATGCGTTCACCGTTGCGTCGTGCATTCAGAGTCAGCAGTCGAGCATATGTGCGTGTGTGTCTACAATACCTCAGGCCGACAAGCTCTGGGGCTTACATATTGTTTGTGATCACGTTGCGCATGGAGAAGGGAAGCGTGGTTTTAGGAAGAGGGGTCGGGAGTTGAGGGCCCTGAGGCCTGAACTCCGACACTCTCCTTGCTCTGAAGCCCATACTGAAGCCCCTGCTCCCCTTGAGATTGCTCTTCATCTCCTAAAAGTCCCCGAAAGCCCCCGAAAGCCCCTTCAAGCCGAGCCGCTTCTTCGCAGGTCCGCGGCTTACTTCTGGGCCTCGGAAGCAACGCATCGACCGCCAAGGGCCGCGTCGCCTCCTTTTTCGGGGCCGCTCGGGAGAAGGGTTTTATGAGGTTTGTATGGGGTTTATGTAGGGTTTATATAGGGTTTATCATAGGGTTCGTATATAGGGGTTATAGGGCTTATAGGGTTCGCATATGGGGGTTATAGTGTTGACAGGGTTTATAGGGTTTAGGGGTCAATAGGGTTTCAGGTGTATATGGTTTATAGTTGAGCGTTTTAGGGGCTTTCGGCTTTAGGGCTAGCATGTTCGTGGGCCTTGGGTCAGCTGCGCCATTAAGGTTAAGTGCGAGAATCTTAACCTCCCATGCGCCCTTCATTGGCCTGAAATTCTTCAACCTACACCGCGAACTCCACAATTCCACAATCCTAAAGTAGCACTGAAGTGCAAATTCTGAAAGGAGGTGCGAAAATACCTCCATGCCCAAGACACGAAGCAAACCCTAAACCCAGGAGAGGTTCACGCCGTTGCGCCCGACTGCCATGGCAGAGTCTCCGGAGAAGACGCATCAGGTCGAGCATTTCCCAGAATAAGAACCGCTATAACCATGGCACTAGCCGTCCAGAAGAACAGAATAATTATGTTAGCAATAATTACCAGGCTTGAAGTCCGTTCACGTCCCTCCATAACCCAAACCCCATGGCAAGGAGCTTCTGCTCATGGCATTCCCGAGCTGTCTATAGGCTCTCAATGGCTCGTACACATGTAGGAGTTGCCACTCTAAAGTTGCGAGGCTTGAGGTTTTGAGGGGCCTGGGCTCATGGTTCGGAAGTCGGGGTTAGCGCTGAGCTCAACTGGCGCAAGTCTTGGAATCTCAGGCAGATGAGGGTCAGGCTTTGGAGTTTTGACTTCGGGCAGGGCATGAAGCTGAACCTTCTTCAAGATGCAGTGTTTACCTATGTCTGTAGTTATATGAGTTTATAGTGCATGCAATGATAGGTGTGTATTGCGGAAGAGGGGGGTTTCAAGACGAGGAGGAATCGTATTGGAGCCAGGGCCGTTTTGACGATTCCTTTTGCCTCTCGAGGTTGCAAGCTAGGCTCTGAGGTAGAACTTACGGGAAGGATGCTTTCTTGTGCACTAGCCGCACAAGAATGTTTGCAAACGCCACTTGCACTGCGCACAACTCAGTGCGACAGGTAGGCACAGTGCCACACTGCGAAGGTGGCAAAGGGTTTGGAGGACTACAGCGCCAGCTCGCCACGAAATGAAGGCCGAAACTCGAGATGCGCTTTCAAGCTCTGACCTTCTGCTTCGCCCTCGAGGGTCTTTTAAAAGGTTCATTCAGTTTGGGGTTTTCGGGCCCAGCATGCCACAGACTTTGGGTGTTGTTGTTCGCAGCATCCGCCTTGTGGTTTCACCCGGACTCCCTCTGTGTTGTACCATCCAGGGTTCTTGTTTGCAAGTTCTGTGACCAGAAGCAGCCCCAATACCGTACAAGACGGCCCGGCCTTGAGGCGATCTTAAGCGGTTTTTCTTGTTCTACGTGTGTGTTTGCGTGGGTGTCTGCGTATGTGTCTGCGTGGGTGTCCGCGTGTCTGTCCGGTTGTGTATCTGCATCTGTCTCTGTCTCTGTCTCCGTCTCTGTCTCTGTCTCTGTCTCTGTCTCCGTCTCCGTCTCCGTCTCCGTCTCCGTCTCCGTCTCCGTCTCCGTCTCCGTCTCTGTCTCTGTCTCTGTCTCTGTCTCTGTCTCTGTCCGTCTGCGCCTGTGTGTGTGTGTGTGTGTGTGTCTCTGCGTGTGTCTGTGTCTCTGTGTCTGTCTGTGTGCGTGTAGCTTTTTAAACCTTTAGTTCCTCTGCTTGAAGGCGAGCAGCCCCCTGCCGCTGTGGAGTCGGACCCGGAGTGGACACCATCAGACCGGACGGAGGCGGATTCCCCGGCCCAGGAGGCGAGATGGGAATCGTGCTTGTTGAGTGCGGCGGAGGAGGAGGAGGAGGAGGAGGAGGAGGAGGAGGGAGGAGGAGGAGGAGGGGGAAGGGGGGTGTTGAGTGGTTACCTAGAAAGGGTGCAACAGCAAGCTTGATGGCTGAAGCTTGTACACATCGCAATTGGCCCATGAGGAGTAAGAGAGACAGCATCGACAACAGTCACCAGGAAAAACAGAAGCGAAGGTTGGCGATTCGCGAGTTTTCAATGTCCCCAGCTACTGTATCACTCAAGCACCGTGTACTCATTGTTACCCTACCCTGCGCAAAGTAACCTGTACCGTCACCTGAATTTAGGACCTTGCCAAGCTGAGCTGTAGTTGAAGGTCCCGGCGACCACGGCCCACTGCTCCATGTCTCCGGGTGTACTCTCACTGCACTCAGGCTTTTCAGGGTCTTCAGGATCAGGGTTCCAGGGGGGGGGGGCTTCAGGGGGCGCTTTCGGGTTCCACAAGGTTTGTTTTTGTTGAGGGTGCTCGGAGAGATTCAGGGTAGTTAAGAGCAGGGGGGGGGGGGGGGGGGGGGGGGGGGCATTCTGTGAAATGTGGCTTTGCTGCTTCGAGGGTATGTTGGGTTGAAAGTTTGGGCGCAGGCCCTGACGTGGCAGTTGCATGTGCAAGGAAAGCCTCATTGTGGCGCACTTGTCCTGGCGCGCAGCAGCGACAGCGCTGCGGCACAGCTTGAGACTTAGTGCGATGCAAAACTGAGTATTGTGCAACCTCCAAGCTTCGGGGGCTGTTTCAAAGCCATTGTGTTTGTTGCATTGGTCCTCGTTTGGTTGCCGATGTGCGAAAACTCTGAGAGAAAAACCTCCGCTGCGTGCTCGAAGTCAGGTCCCTTAAAAGGGCGGCTGAAGCCTTTCGCCAGTTCGGAAGGTAGCAAAAACGATTCGTTGTGCAGAAGTGCGACAGGCAGCCCTTTTGCAGATTGTTTTGGAGTTGCGGGCACCTGCAAGATCGCCCCGCTCTCAAAGAATTTTGAAGGCCTGGACGTGGCGTCAGTGTACCTTGCCTCCGCGATGGGAGGTGACATGCCCCTTCGCTGCTCGACTTGCATTTCAGGAGTCGTCTGCACAGGGCCTTGCAGCATTTGGTGTGTAGCTCAAATTAGGGTTAAAAGGTTTGGGCTGGGGTTTTCGAGAGCTTCTTGGTCTGCCGAGATGGACTAGCCCCAAGGAGGGTTTCAGTCAGAGCTGGCTTGCCGGTGTCGTGTCAGTTGTACGTAGTCCCACTGCCTCTGCCAAGCGAGTTATTGACGCGTTTGTACTGCGAGTGTCTGGACATGCACCGTCTGCACACATCGGGAGCAAAGGGTGTGAAGATGCTTTAGAGACATGAGAGACGTGCATGGGGCCCTGCTCTGAGGCTGGGAAGAGATTCAGGCCTGCGACATGGAAACGCTGCAGGACGGGCTACAGATGGGGGATCCGGCACACACGGCATCCTCTTGAGCTACAGAACCACTCCCGCAACCTCCAAAAGTTAAAGGGGGAGTCCCGAAAGCAGCCTCCAAAGTCAAGTTTGTGCGTGGACAGGTATCCCTTGACCCTGTGCCCTATGATTGCCGGGGCCGGGCATTTCCGGCTCACGGGCGGGTCCGAAGACCCTGCCAGGATCGCCTCGGTGCCGTGTTGCGCGGCTTGCTGCGTGGGCTGGAGGCTCTGACAAGATTTTTGCAAAGCAAAGGGAGAACTTCGGATCGTTGGCGTATACCGTTTCCCTCCTCTGCAGTTGTACAAATAAGTGATTCGCACAATATGTGCGTTGCAGGTCTAGAGTTTCAAGCATTTCCGGAGCTACGCCCTCCCCGTTGCGCAGCATACACAAACCAGCTTGGAACGAAGAGTTTGAAGCTTTGAGCTTGAAAGTTGGATCGTCATGTCAAAGACGCAGAGGATCTGGTCATATCTTGGGCAAGCAGGTATAGTACAGCAATGCAGTGCTTGCTCCGCGGCGCAGTGCCAGTTGTCTCATGCATGTTAGCTCTTGCTTCCATACCTCCCTCTTACTTTGAACCTCTGGTGAGCAGCCGGGTGAGCAGCATGGAGAGCCACGCTGGCCATCACAGCAGGATGGTGATTTCCGAGTCTGCGCATGCCTGACAGCCACATGTCATATTTGCTTCTGTACCTGTATGAAGAGTCATTTGCTGGGTTTGTTTTCTTTCTTTCCTATTTCATGACCAGGGCCAATCACCCTACGTGGCTGAACCTGTTTCGGGCTTATCCAGGGTTTCTTGATCCCGAGTCGCAGGCGTGCGATCTTCGACTGAGCCGGCTGGCCGTGGAGTTGGACTGCCTGGACGACGGTGAGGCAGAAGGCGCATTTTTTGCCGGGCTGGAAGGTCACCAAGTCGATTCGCTTTTTTGGTAAGCAGCTTTATTTCTGGACTTCTTTGGGTTCAGGATGTTCAGGATGACCGTACGGTGGCAGACCATAAGGCCAGACTCCTAGACATAGCCAGAAGAGTAGTACAATGGTAGAAAGGCCCATGAAACGCACTCGACTGTACTGCGCGTCGTCCGTTAAAAGAATACAACCTGCAAGCAGGGACTAGCTGCAGCGTTTCTGGACTCGCTGCAGCTTCCAAGTACTGACTCACGCTTGAGGCAGCATGACGATGCTGGGGTACGTGGCAGGGGAAAGATGCCGATCGTGCATGATGAGTGCGCGATGCCTGTGTAGATGAGAACCTTTAAGCCACAACCCTGGTACGTCTGTGTGTTGGGAGGGTTCCCAGGCACTTGGTACTCATTCCGTTGTCAGGCTGCCCCATGCAGTTCAGACAGTTCACCCCACGAATCCAACGTAAGAAGTTGGCACTTTTCCCAACCGGCCAGGGCTCTTCGGCTCCGAGGGCAAGCTCAAGGAGGATTTGGAGGAGATCCAGGAGCCCTCCCCTGGGTTTAGTTGGACTCTGCGTGGGGTCTCTCCAGGTTTTTAGGCTTCTACAGGGCCTTCAGGGTTTAGTTGCCTGCTATTGGCAGCCCGAAAGCCATGAACGAAGAAATGCAAAACTTTTTCGCACAAACGCCAGGTCATTGCACAGCGATCTGCCGTGATAAGAAAAGCTAGAATCAAAGCGCCGCCCTGTGCTACAATAACTAGCGGAACTAGCGGCTGCTAGCCTCCCTTCTGCCAGGCCGCACGAGATTGCAAACAAGAGTGTTGCGTATGGCGGGCTTCTGCATAGCTTTGCTAGCGTGAGCACACTTTGAATCGTGATCTCAGCAGCAGCCCGCGAAGATCATGACAAGAATGACCGTTAATGTTCGCATGGGATGTGTAACGTTTGGGCGAATGTGAACCCTGCGGTCCAAACGATCATGCTAATAGGTCAGCAAAGCCTTGGGCAACAATTCTAGCAGCCTGCACAGTCTACACCTAGCCTCCTAGCCTACACAAAATTCCCAAAACTCAAGGCCACACCCCAATCCGCAAAACATACGAAAACAGAAAAGCAGAACACATATAGAAAGAACAAGCCTCCAACACCCCCCCCCCCCCCCCCCAAAGGGCCCCAAGCCCAATCAAGAACATCTAACTTGCAGGCAGTGCGTGGAGAGGTGGCCGATTTCGCAGAGCGGGGCCACGAAGCTGCACCCCGTAAGCCTCGAAATCTAACCCAGTCTCGGGGAAGAATAAGTCTCCTTAATTTTGTGACTTGCTAAGCCTTACGATACCAAATCCCCGGTGCCCGAAGGACTGCCCTGGATCTCAAAACCATCCAACACCTGTCGGCTGCACAACTTGAGAAACTTCAGCAAGGTCGGCACTGGGAAGCTTCGGCACCACGGGCCCTGTCCTCAGTCCAAGTCCTCCACGCATCACTCATTTGGCCCCCTGAATCCAAAGTTCATCCCATTATCTCTGCGAGGCGTTGGGTCACATTGTGGGCCTCGAAGCCATCTCCGACTTTGTCGGCGAGGCGGCAGTAGGTTCTTCGCATGTACAGCTGTGTTTGAGATGACCTTCTGCACTCAACATTCGCTTTCGCAATAAAGCGTTCCGAAACTCCAAAGCCCTCACAATTCCGCAGTTCTACTCCTACCCATCTACAGTTCTACAAGCCACAGGACCCATATTAGGCCTGCTAGCCTCAACCCTGAACCCTGCACCCTCGCTTTGAGTCCTCCAGGCAGTACCCGCCCTGGACGAGTTCGTGGCCCACTGTGGGGACTTTGCGGCTCGGCGGCGCGCGGCCGTGGCTCGGGCCAAGGCAGCGCTTTGGATTTCTAGGGCTTGGAGGGAGGTTTTGGGTTTTTTTTTGGGGGGGGGGGGGGGGGCTCCCGAGGTTTAACTTTTGAAGGTTTTGGGGTTGTAGGGTTCAGGGCTGTTGGGGTTTAACGATTTTCGGGCTTTGGGGGTTTAAGGGTGTATGCGTTTAGGACTTCCGGGCCTTAGGGTTTAGGGCATGGTATATACATGTTCTTCCTTTTGAGTGCCAAGAAAGGCTGTTTCTGACACAATAGGGGCTTTAGGTTCTGAAGTTTAGGGCTTTTGGGGTTTACAGGGCAGGCGTTTCTGCTCAAACGACAGTGTTTTGTGGTTCGTGCCCTCGAGCCACATCTTGCTGTTCTTAGCAAAACCCCAGCGTCCATTTGTTGACGCGCTGCAATCGGCCTCGAGGGCCCTTGCGTGCCACCTACTGTGGCTTGGTTGGCTTCCTGGGGGAAGCTGGCCCGCTCCCATCGTGGTGAGGGAGCTTGCATGCAGCTTGGAGCAGGCTGCTTTCACGTCTGGTTAGGCTGTGCCTTGGGCACCCTCCTAGCTGGTGTGCGCATCGCGCTTTGGGCAGCCAGCCCCAACGGCGCGCCGGTGCCGATCTCCTGGGTGGCACAGGAGACTCCGGCTTCAACGAGCCCGTGCAAGGGCCAACCTCCGCAGGGGTATCTCTCGCCCCGGGGATCGTCTACGACTTCTGGCGCACCACGGCAGCATGCCGCCGAAGGCAAAAGAAGAGAAGATGAAGGGTGGAGGCTCGAAGGGTTCCAAAACTACGACCCCGACTACCAGTACAATCAAGTTTGTACCCCCAGCTTCAGTCATCTCTGCACTGCAATCACGCGCCGGCAGATTGCATTCGGCGGTGCTGGCAACGGAGGAGGCCACGGCGACGCGCACCATGGCTCAGGAGGCCAACTTCGTCGCAACGCAGATTGCACGAGCCTCCAAACGTCTCGAGTCCAACGTGAAGGCCAAACAGGACCTGGCTGGATCTGCTTTTGCGTGGTTTGCACGGCTAGCAGACCATCTCCTTCACCACCTTGCGGATGTCGAGCGGCAGGGGAAGGAATTGGATGTGGACACTATGGAGGCCTTGCAGCTCTTGTCGACTCACATGAACCCTCCCGCCTCTGCTGCTACGCAAGATCTGCTGGGGAAGGCTCAGGACAGCCTGGGAGCCATCTGGGGGCCCCATATGCCGAGCGCGGTGCAGCAAACCAGGGATGTCCTCAAGAATCTGGAGCAACTGGGTTCCTTGCCGGGAGACCACTTACGCCCGGCAGTTCCAGGGTTGAGTGCGACACAATTACAGACGTCTGCAGCCCCTACTCTGGCAGGTGTACCTCCCGGTCTCTCTGGTTCGGGAATTGCCTCTCTGCCTGCACCGGTTCAGCCACCACGCACTCCGGCACTGCCACAGAATCGTTGGTCCAAGCGCACGACTGCGTGCCCCGCTGCGGAAGAACGTCCCAGCAAGAGCCCGAGGACAACATCCACCGACACCGCCAAGTCACTGGATGGGGCGCCCTTGCCTTCCTCGGCGGTGTTTGGGCCGATCCTGCAAGGCCTCCATGCGGAGGAAGCAGCGATGGATACTCCGTGGGCCAAGCTGGCCACGGGCCTGACGCCACCGCGAGAGACCAAGCCGACAATTTCAACGCTAAGCCATGATCGTGTCATTCAGAGGTTTCAAAACCAATCAGAGGTTTCACAACCAAACACATGCATGTAAAATAAGCCAAAAAAACCTGTATATAGCATGCATTATGTCAGGATGACTGCTTGATGAGTTGAAAAAATGGCTGAAAAAAAGATGGTTCTAAAACATGGGCTCTCAAAAAAATGCTTTTTAAAACTTAAATAAAAAACATTGTCAAAACGGCCCCAAAAAATTGACTCTAAGCTGCACAGCTCAATGTTCCAGCACAGTGCTTATATAGTTGTGCCTTCAAAGCCTCAGTAATCCAGCAGGGAAACCCTGAACCCTAACCCAAGGAGCAAGTCGGCACTGTGCTGAAAGGCGCTGCCTCCAAAAGGTTTGTGCCGAAAGGCGCAGCCTTGAATCCGAAACCCAAAACCCTAAACAACAAACCCTGGACCCTAACCCAAGGAGCAGGGGTGCAGCTCAAAATCGAAAGGCGCTGCCTGAGCAGAGCAAGACCCAATTTGTCATTCCAGGCTCAAGGGGGGCACAGGGGCGATCATGCTGTCAAACCAAACTGTAAACTGTCAACCCCAGCCCCCCCCCCCCCACCCCCCCTCTCCTTGCATTCTGGGCAAGTTGCGACGACCCAGATTTGTTCTTCTTCAGCAGTCCTGCCCTCGGCAAGGGTTTTCCTAGTGGTTTGCTTGAACAGGTGGATACTGGTAAGTTCTTCTGGGCATGAGCAGACACTGTTGATCCTGTGGTGAAGCCATGTGAATGTTGACTTTTTGCTTTGTCCTGTTTGTCGCTGTAAGGCATGTTGCTTCACTTCGAGAACTCCACACCAACAACACTGTGCGGCACTAAGCTGACAGTAGTGCAGAAATGCATTTCAGAGCTGTTCTTGCGGTTTGTGTGTGTGGGGGGGGGGTTTGTTGTCAGTGCACAAGTGCCACTCTGCCAGCAGTCATGAAACGAATCAGAATGTGACCCTCTGAAACCGTTGAGGCTCAAGTGCAGGGCTCATACAGTCGGTCACCGAAACACGAGCAGTATAGGTGCGATAGAGAAATCTTAAAGGACAGGAATTCCACTGAAAGGCTTCTATGCACAGGTGCGTCCAAAAAAACTGACGCACTCGGTCACCAAACATGAGCAGTACAGGCGCAATAGAGAAATCTTGAAGGACAGGAATTCCACTGGCTCAATGGGGAAAAAAGAGCAGAACCTGAGAAAGAAGAACACTCCCAGTGGCCGGGAGCGCAAAGACTTGCGATTGCAGTGCAACGACTTGAAGCAGAAGCTTAAAGACCTGCAGGCCCGGCATGTCCATTCATGGGAGTTGTTTTTTGTTGACCCTACTTGCCCGGACCCTGCTGTTGCCCAGAGGAGAAGTTTGACAAGCTGCAGCAGGAGCATAACCTCGGTCTCGAGGCCAATCTAGCTCTGGTGCAGGAGAGAGACCTTCTCTTGAAAGAGAACAAGGCCAGGTCGGGAAGCAAAAACATGCAAACACTTGCAATTTGCAATCTTGAAACATCCCTCAAGCTGTTGCCCAGAGGAGAAGGTTGACAACCTGCAGCAGCAGAAGGATGACCTCGAGCAGCAGCATGACCTTCTCTTGAAAGAGAGCAAGGCCAGGTCGGGAAGCAAAAACATGCAAACTCTTGCAATTTGCAATCTTAAAACATCCCTCAAGCTGTTGCCCAGAGGAGAAGTTTGACAACCTGCAGCAGCAGCAGCATGACCTCGAGCAGCAGCATGGCTTCGCCCTCCAGGTCAACCTAGCTTTCCTGCAGGAGAGAGACCTTCTCTTGAAAGAGAACGAGGCCAGGTCGGGAAGCAAAAACATGCAAACACTTGCAACTTGCAGTCTTAAAGCATCCCTCAAGGAGCTAAAGTCGTTCCAGCCAGCGCTGCTGAAAGCTCACAAGGAACGTATCCTTGAACTCCGGATCCAGAAGGCAGACGAAATCACAAAGGCCGACCAAACCGGGTTTGGGGTTGAGGGGTGCATGTTTGTCTTTAGGGTTTAGGGTTGGGGGTAAATGTTGAGTTGTTCCAGGCAAAAGAAGCCATCTTCGCGATGAGACTGGAAGAGTTACAAGCTGCCGCCTTGCAAGCTGCCGCCTCGTCTGCTGCAGAGTCGCAATCGCCCACCACGGTTGTAACACCCGACAAGGAGCCCGAGGATTCAGATTGAGTGGCTTGGGATGCACTCGGACTCCATACCCTTACTTTGCTAAACCTCTAAACCCACTGAAGCGCCGTTGATCTCCCAGGAACACCAGGATGATGTGGGATGATTGTGGCTACTTGTGCGGTCTTGGAATACTTACCAGTGATCTTCTTGGAGTTCTTGTGTTCCAGAGCTTTGTGAGTCGGCCCATCGTTGCGTCGATCATGTTTGGAAGGCAGTGCGACCTTCACTGTTTCACCAAATGCTCGCAAGCACAAGTGATAGCAAAGAAGCTTTGCTTTCTGACTGTGAGCTGGCTGACTCTGATCTTGATGTTTGTTGTCAGCGCACAAGTGCCACTCTGCCAGTGACCCTCTGAAACCGTTGAGGCTCGAGTGCAGGGCTCATACAGTGGGTCACCGAAACACAAGCAGTATAGGTGCAATAGAGAAATCTTAAAGGACAGGAATTCCACTGAAGGGCTTCTATGTACAGGTGCAGCCAAAAAAACCTGACACACTAGGTCACCGAAACACGAGCTGCCATGGACCCGCGGTCTGCTCTGAAGTCAAAAGCAAAGCCGACGGAGCCACCTGCACCTTGGCTGGATGCGCAGCGGACCTCAGAGCAGCAGCCGGCTCAGATGCTTCAGACTGCTCTGCAGACGAAAGCACAGCCGACGGAGCCACCTGCACGGCTGGATGCGCAGCGGACCTCAAAGCAGCCGGCTGAGCAGGAGCAGGGTGAGGTGGAGCTTCAGGGTGAGGTGGAGCTTCAGGGTGAGGTGGAGCAGGGTGAGGTCAAGCAGGGTGACGTGGAGCAGGGTGACGTGGAGCAGGGTGAGGTGGAGCAGGGTGAGGCGGAGCCCCGGACATGTTTTGGATTTTTCGTTTGATGGTTTTCATGTGTTGTGCAAGTCCAGTCAGGCACTTAATCCAAGTCTAAACTTAGGTGACTGCAGAGCACATCCGCTCCAAGTGGAACCAGTTCGTGGATGAGCTCCCCACTTGGTGGAGCCACCTGAAGGTCAAGGGCTCCGGATCCGTTTCAAGCTCCTTTGACCGACTGCACAGCTGACAATTGCAACACCCTGGCAAAAGAAGATTCGCTGTTCTAGAAGTCTGCAGAGAATCCAAAGACCGAAGCCCTGGTGTGTCACAAAAAGCTGAGGTCGGTTGCCTGGGCCGATGGTTCGCCTTCGAGGCCTGTCGCCAGGGTCACAGCTTCCACAACGAAGTCCCACAATAACAAAACCATCTGCTGAAGCCCAGCTGTCGACTGAGTTTACACTTCACAGTCACATCATCTGTGCAGCTGCCCTTGTGTGTGTGTGCTTGTGTTGCATCGAAGTGTTTTTGGGTTTTGTGCTTTGGGAGAGGTACAGGAGAGGTCAGGTACTACGGGAGAAGGTAAAGGGGGAGAGTGCTGCGGCTGTGTGCTTGCAGGAATATACATAGCGCAACCGGTTGCGCTTTGGGAGTGCTTGCAGGTTGCAAGCACCTGGAAGACACTTACGGCTGTGTGCTTGCAGGAATATACATAGCGCAACCGGTTGCGCTTTGTGAGTGCTAGCAGGTTGCAAGCACCTGGAAGACACTTACGGCTGTGTGCTCAGGAATATACATAGCGCAACCGGTTGCGCTTTGTGAGTGCTTGCAGGTTGCAGGTAAAGGGGGAGAGTGTAGCGGGGAGGGCTCCGCCAACAAGCAAACAAATAGCCTCCAAACCCTAGACCCTAAACCTCAACCACCAGTACAGTACATGTTCTGTCGAAAGAACCTTGCAAGCAAGCAGACTCTGCCCCTTTTTTTTCCCTCGCAAGCGAGTTGGACTTCTGAATCTTTGTGTGTGCATCAGTACACAAATTTCAGCCATGAAACTCATGGTATTCAAAGCAAGTCGAGGCTTGCAGTATCGATTCCGGGGTAAGAGCTTAAGGTTTGAGGAAATCTGCCACAGTGGTTTGATTCAGGAATAAACTGCAACCCTCGCACTCACACGCCCCGGGCAGCAAGCATATCATTAAAGACAGTGACATGCTCCCAAGTCCATGTCGGCTGGCAGGCGAACATGTCCTGGGCCATTGGCATAGACAGCTCAAGGAACTTCTTCAAAGCCAACACCCAGCGGCGCAAATGGTAGAAAACCTTTCGGCTGCGACGACACTCGGATCCCATCGTAGACGAACATCAGGAATCCTTCTGTAAAATCGCCCGCATTCTTGTCGTCGCTACGACCATACATCTCACGTGGAAGGAGGACCACCATGCCGAAGTACCAGAACCAGTTTCCTGGAGAGAAACGGTTTCCAGCCTCAGGGTTCTCACGGTGGAATTCCATCCACCGATGGTGCCAATGCTTGATCGGCGTTCCCAGTGTCCAGCTGGCTCGGTACCTCTCCATGAGCAACTCCAGGAAACTTTGCTCCTCAAACAGCGTTGTGTAAAGCTGAACCAGCAACTGGTGCAGCTCCTCTCTTGCTGATGGCAGCTCGTTAAGTTCCACCAGAGGCTGCTGAGCATTTCCGGCCACGGCCATTGGCAAGTTGGGACAGTCAGACAAACAAGGACTGCAGTGGGGCCAAAATTGCTGAAGAAAACACAATGTCTAATATCCAGTGTAACAAGAATGCTCTTGTAAACTGTGTGGAACTAAAAGTCCAAAGCCCTAAGACGGCCCGCCTTCATTTCTTTCCAGAAGCAGCCCCTTTAGTGCATCCATGTCGAGTAGTAGGTGCATATTTCAGCACAAAGCACTCCTTTAACTTCAGCACTAAGCCTTAGTCACTAAGCACTCCTTCAAGCCACCCTCTACCCCCTGTCTCGGACCTCCAAATGTGCCAGTGCTCCACTGTTTCCAGGCATACCAGCGCACCATCATCATGTCCAGGGCCTAGCAGGCTTTGCAAGTCCAGGGTTTAGGGTTTAGGAGTTAGGTTTAACTCTTATTCAACTCTCCTAATCAACCTTCCTAGAGCCTTAACACTTTGAACCTTCCTAAAGGTTTAGGGCTTGGGCTCGGGCATCGGTTTGGGTATCCAAGCCTGGGCATCGATTTGTTTCGGGTTTCGTGGGTATCGGGTTTTGTGGGTTTGGGGTTTGGGTATCGGTTTGGGTATCGAAGCCTGCAGTTGTTTGTTTCGAGTTTCGTGGGTATCGGGTTTTGTGGGTTTGGGGTTTGGCCTTCTCAGGCTGCGCCGCGAGGCGCAATGCCTGGTTTCCTGGGTATCGGGTTTAGTGGGTTTGGGGTTTGGGCTTCTGAGGCTGCGCCGCGAGGCGCAAAGCCTGCAGTTTGTTTGGAGGGTTGTGGGTTTGGGGTTTAGTGTTGGGGGTACCCAAACGAGTCTCAGTCCGTACCCTACACTTCTGCGAGCAGCACACTTGGCCCCAGCTTTATGTAGTCGTGCCTAGTTCATGGTTTGCGTTCACGCTCTAGAGTTTAAGTTGTACGGTTCGGTGCAGTATGTTCAGCAGCCACAAGGAGTAGGCCGCCACAGTGCCGAAAGGCGCAGGGGCGATCGTACAAGAAATTGCAAACCCAGGGTGCAGTGTAGAAACCAGTTTGTGCATTCCATAGGATTTAAGGCTTAGGTGTAGTCAGTGTAGTCTTGCAGCAAAGCCCTGTGCCACCTCACCTCAGGCAAGACTGCAACCGTGATGAGCATACTGTTGCAGGAAGCTAATAATTACATAGGCTGTTCTTAACATAGCCCCCCCCCCAGCCAACCACTACAGCCACTAGCTCGCAATGTCGGGCCCATGGAATCCAGGTTGGAGTCAACACTGGAACCAACACTGGAATCAAGATTGCAGACAAGGTTGGAGTCAAGAGTCGACAGAGCCGGCTTCATCCCACAATGAGCCTCAGCTCACCCGCAGGCAAAGGGAGAACAAGCGAAAAAAGGAGACTCCATCCAACGAGGAAAGAAGGGACTTGCGGTGGGCCGTCAGCAAAAAGCTGACTGCCACCCAGGAGGAAACACTTTCGCTGCAAGACCAGCTGGCTGAAGTCACCCAGCAAAGGGATGCGCTGCAAACCCAGCTGGATGCAACTGCCGAGGAGAGAGACACACTGCAGAAGCAGTGCTCGGATCTGCAGGCCCAGGGGGACAAGCTGCAAACCCAGCTGGACGCAACCACCGAGCAAAGAGACACACTGCAAAAGCAGTGCTCGGATCAGCAGGCCGGGCAGGTTTAGGGTTTAGGTTTAGGGTTTAGGGTTTTGGGTTTTGGGTTCAGGGTTTGGGGTGCAACTCCTGTCCTAAACCTGAAACCGTACATGAAACCCTGTCCCTTGTTGTTGCCTCTGCTTGACCCTAACAGGTGCAACTTGAAGACCTGGAGCATCGGTGGGCGAAGTGCGTCGAAAGCAACAGGCTGGTCGAGGAGGAGCGCGACAGGCTCCTGAAGGACAACCAGGCCAGGTACGGTTCCATACTCCAAGTAACTAATCGGAAGCATAAATTGGATGCAATCTTCAGAAAACCCGAATCCAACTGATGTCAGGAGAAAGACCAGAAACTGAAGGAGGCAGAGGAGCTCATCTCTGAGCTTCAAATTTGTCAGGCCGGCAAGGCCAATTCAATGCAAAGTAAACCCTAAACCCTTGGCCCCACTCTTAAGGCCCGCAAGCCCCATGCAAAGTCTTCCATGCACAGTCTTCTCATTAGCCCTAAACCCTGAACCCTGAACCCTAAACCCTGGCCAGGAAAATGAAACGAGGCAAGCAGATCTGCTCAAGGATCAAATGGGACATTGGATCGTGGATGCGGCCAGAGCAGATGTGTACAAGGAGAGAATGGAAAAGGCTCTTTTGGAGGTGGCCAAGTACAAGGCAGGACTGTGGATGTGCACAGCCTAGGGTTCAGGGTTTAGGGTTTAGGGTCTAGAGGTGGCTTAGAGTCTGAGAGCCCTGACAGGAGAAAATCTCCGAGCTGGAGAAAGGGGCCTCGCAGAGTGAGGCGGATCTTCGAAGTGCTCAAGAGCCTGCCAGCACTGCAGAGGCGGACATGGAGTAAAGACCGGGTTTGGGGTTTAGGGTTCAGTGTTGAGGGGAGCACTCATACCAACACCAGTCATTTATTTGTTCCAGGCAGAGAAGACCGTGTCTCATGTGGCTTGGGAAGCACTTCATGTTCATTTCCCTATTATATACATCTTAAAAGTTAAAACCTGGAAGACTTGAACCCTAAACCCCAGAAACCTCTTCACATCCAAGGATGAGTCAACAGCTGGAGAGGGGCAGCCGACTACTGTACGCCCGGCTGGAACTTTGCAGCAGGAGTCCAAGGCAGTGAAGAAGGGTACTCTGTTGTAGCTGCCCCTGTGCCCTCTCCTGTAACTGTTTCTATTTTTTTGAAGGCGGTTAAAATTAAGCGAGTCAGAAGCTGTGTGCAAAGGCGGTCTCCTCACTGGCAAAAGTCAAAGAAGAGCCCTCACTGGAAAAAGTCAAAGAAGAGCCCATGTCGGACGACGACATGCCAATGTGGGTGGAACACGAGATTGCGGAGCAGATCAAAGCCGACCTGTTGGAGGTGATCGATAGTGGGTGGGCCTACGACCGGTTCCACATGCAGCTGTATCCGAGGCCGGTGCGAGCTGCAAATGGCACTCCTGAAACTTGGAATGACCACGAAGGCCGGTTTGTCAATGCCAAGCTGGCGCAGCGCTGGCAAAAGTGGTCGTACTGCCCGGAGCCGGAACGTGTTTTGGCATCCTTCTTGGCAAGCCGGCCTGGGCTCCTCAGACTGGATGAGGAGTTGATGGGCCCGTCGACCCACCTTCTAGGCTTTTTGCGGGTGACGCTTCCGCCACAAGGGCAGCCGCTGCCTGGAGCCAACACCGACGAGACCGGTGTGGCCTTCCACGGCACACACCCGTATTGCCTCCGCAGGATCCTGCTGGAAGGTCTGCAGCCCTCCACTGCTGAAAGATCAGGCTCGCGTTATTTTTCTGGAGATGATGGTGAGTTTGAGGGCTTGTACGCCCACCACATGAACCGAGCGTCAAAGGCCCTGAACTACGCTCCGTTCTACTCGTTCATGTTCTTGGATGTCGGACCTGAGGTCAAGTGGTGTCCCTATGCCCTGAGGACAGTGGTCGAGATCCAGTATGTCGTCGCGAACTCCAGGCCAAACAAGAAGTCAGATCAGTTGCTTAGGAGCCCATGAGGTGAACTTTAAACTTTTGGATATACAAAGCCCCTACTAAAAGAAAAGTTTAAACTTTTTTGGGCCAGGGTATTGGGCAACTAAGGTTGATCCTGAAACCAGGATGTTACAAGGTCGTCGCCCTGCTTGTCCAGACAAAGGCCCCGAGCCAAATGCAGCTCGGGGAATGGATTGGCCCGTACAAAGCAAAGGAGGAGGCTGCAGCGCCGCCGGAGAGGTGAAAAAGTTTCCCATTCTGGAAACCTGATGATAAGATTGCCTGAGTTAGTGTACTTTGTGGTTTGTTTTTTTGGGCATTTATGTCGTCCCTCAGGAACCAATTCCATAATCTTGGGAACTTTTTCCGAGATCTTGGGACATGTGTAAATTTGTTCAGGTTTGGGGTTTGGACTTTGTTCGGAGTTTGGACTTCTCAGGCTGCGCCCCTCGGCTCAAAGCCTGCAATTTATTCGGAGGGTTCGGAGGCTGCACCTTTCAGTGTTTCTGTATGGGGACATACTTGAATAGGAACTGTTTGCAGTTCTAAGGAACCTTGCCTTTCAGGCTGCACCTTTCGGCGCAAGCCGTTTGTTTCTGTGTGGAGAAGACAGGTGAGTAGGAACTGGTTTGCAATTATACTATCTTGCAAATCACCTGTCAGAATTCCTGGAACTAGAAAGCATCATCCCCCCAAACCGTTCCAAACAGAATCACTAATCTCCAGCCAAACAAGAATGCTCTTGTAAACGGTGTGGAACTAAAAGTCCAAAGCCCTAAAACGGCCCTCCTTCATTGCTTTCCAAAAGCAAGTGGCTCTGCTGGTCTTTCCAGCCTCGATACCCAGAAAGCCCTCCCAACCATCCACAAGCTTTGTCCCTAACGAACAACTGCAGGCTTTGTTGGACTGCGAGGAGGAGGTGCAATGCCGCGAGGAGGCGCAGTACCGCCAAGGGCCGCTATGTGCAAGTAAGCTTTGGTGGAGGAAAAACGGTTAAGAAGCAAGAGCTTACTTTTACCAGGGGTTGCCTATAACACAGAGGTCAACAATTTGACTAAAGCTTACTTGTTGACTTTGCCTGCTTTGCCTGCTTCAGGAGCACAAAACTAATCATTCATCCTCTGCATCCTCATCATCCTCATTGTCCGCTGGCAGTTGTGCTCCCGATTCTGCTCGCACTCGTATCGGTCGAACTTCGGCTGGCATCTCTCTTGCAGGAACAGGAGGGCCGCCATCATCATCAACGAACCTGAGAGACAAAGAGTGTAGGGTTTAGGGTTTAGGGTTTAGGGTTTAGGGACAATATCAGCCTAAGGCTTCTAAGGGTGAAGTGGGCTGTGTCCGGGTCACTGGTTGTCGATCCTTTGTTCAACTAAGCAGCCTGTGGTTCAAGAACTCGTACTGGGCAGGTCTTGGATGCCGTCTGAGTGTGCCTTTGACCCAGCTGACCAAGAATTCACAAGCAGCATCCTCAGCATGAGTTGGAATCAGGATCCATTGAAGTCTAGGGCCAACGTCTTATGGTAACAATGCTGGTTCACTATAGTTTGCAGCAAAGTTTCGCTGATGCAACCTTCCCTGTGAGCCTGCTGGGCCTTGGCTATGACCTTCTCTTTGTCTTTGATGTTCTTGCGCGGGTAAATTCCTTGAGGTTGTCGTGAAAGTCTAGCTTTCATCGCCGGCACTTGTGCTCCAGGGAGTAGCAGGCACACCTGAAAGTATCGACGAGAAGCCATCCTTTGTCTTACAACGAGGACGATGTCCTCAGGGTGGGAAGCTGGGGCCCCTGGCCATGCTGTCACAGGCACTTGCAGGTACCCCAGTGCTCTGAGAGTTGTGATCTCAAACCTGGGCTACAAAGTTTCTTCAAATTTTCACACCAGGATCTGCCTATACCAAGCCAACCTCTCACACAGAAAAGAAAGCTCTCACTTGCAGTAGCAGCAGCGAGTGTGGCGCTTGCGGTCCTGTTAGGTTTGCAAAAACCAAGCCAAGCTCTTCCCACCAGCTCTTCCAGTCGGCTTGTTGGTCGCCTTGCTGTTGCTTGGTAACCACTCGGAATTAAAATTGATAGTTTCCAACCCCCCCTCCCCCCTTCCCCCCACCAGCCCCTCTCCAGGCAAAACTCTGGATCCTCAAACCATGGCCGAAATACCACAAAGACTCTTACATAACCATGGCCGAAATGCCTTTCCAAGCACCTCGGAAAGATGCACCACCATCCACCTTGGAATCCTGAAGGAATCCAGTGTACAGGGACACCAGCTCATCTGGTGTGCTAAACTCGCTGTTGGAGCACTTGACAACTGCCTGCCCGCCTAGGGCATCCAGCGGCCCATGGGTATGCCCTTTTTCAGGGTACAGCAGGGAGATCTTGTCGAGAACCCCGAGGACTTTGAGTTTGATGCACCAGGAAAGCAACAACCCATTTTTACAATCTCGAGAACAGTTGTCCTGCAAGATGGCCACGTGGTGAGGAAGGGAAGAGTTGCAACTCCTGTAGACGATGTCCAATACCCGAGCCATCCCTTCAACGTTCGAGTTGGTGTTCTTGAAGTTGTCTGGGTCCTTTATGTCAAAGGCCAGGGCGTGGCCTTGGGCCCACAGCATCATCACCGACAGGCTCGGTCTCAGCAAAGCGTCGAAGGCATGTGTCTTAGTCAGTACCCTGGGACACTTGTGTTTAGCCTGGTCCAGGGCATCGGCCCGGAGCAGCAGAACGCTGAGGGATTCCTGGATGTCCCTCATCCTGACTCCCATTCCTTGCACAAAACAAATACCCAAAACCATATGGCCATTTTGCAGGACACCTGCCCTAGCGCCTGTAAAAAGAATTACTTTCCTGGGGCATCAAGCTAAAAATCCTCAGAGTTCTTGACAGGGTCTCTGTGTAAGCTGATCGGGGTCAACAGAAAAGTGAATGCTAAACTTGCCGAAGAACGCAAAGTTGTCCTCAGCTGAACGCTGAGAGCTGCCCACCGAAGGTCTGCCTCGCGATCCTGCCATTGAAGCATCAGGTGTCTGATGTACTCATCCAAGGTCCTTGCTCAGGGCTGGATACTTATCCCCACAGAGAGGTCGCAATTCTCTTCGGGTCTCGTTTGTGCCCAGGGGCTGGGCTCTCTGAGCAGCAGTGAGATGCTGCCGGAGTTGCTGTTTGAAGCTCCTTAAGTCACTCTGTTTCTGTGCCCCATGCACCTACATGGACTGGACTGCCCACAAAACTGCTGAGTCTAGGCCAAGCAGCCAGCAAGTGTCGCAAACGGGATGCTCTCCAGCATTCTTGCGGAACTTGAGCCACCCGCGGCACTCTCGGACTGCCCGGCAGAAAGTGCTGAAGGACGGTACAGGGTGACTGTTCTCTTTGGCCCATTGCTGGAGCCATAGGAACATCATAGCAGGTCGAGCCACACCCAGATACCGCCTGGGACCTGGTCCGACACCTGGACCGCCTAGCACCTTCTCAGGTGCTTCAAGGAGCGAGCAGCATTGCAGAGAGCATGATGCCACTGTGCGAGCTTCAGCATCTTCTGCAGCATCTACGTCAGACGAAGATGACGATCCGCTTCTTGCTTCCAACTGCCGCCGCCTCCATTGGTGTTTGGGGTTTGGGGCTTAGAAAACCCTGCTTCTTCTACACAAACTCTGAACTTGCGATCATGATTGAGAAGCAAACACATCGAAAAAGTGCTTGACCAAACAAGGATCGAGTCGACGATCTTGGTCTTGTGTGCGCCGGAAGAACTTGTCTCGAATCGGAACTTGTCTGGCATGCCTTCAGCATCGTACTGATAACGATGCCACAGAAATAGCTTGCAAACCCGCAGCATCGGACTGTTCGCCGGGTTCTTTGATCTCATGGAGTTGGCCTCGGCACGCCTGTCTGGCACCCCTTGTAACACCTTTGTTCTTCAATGCGCATGGCTGAATAAACATCAATGCAGTGAAACAATGATAAAAGTTGCACAAATTGCTTGCCCAAACACTCGGTGCACGCGACCATAGCCAACCTTGACAGTGAACTCTGAACAAAACAACCCGCAAGGGAAAGTGAAGCAAAGAAAGCACAAAAAGAACTGCCAATTGCGAAGAAGATGCACAAAGGAAAGCCAGAGCGCTCTTGAAACAAACTCTGAGACTGGCAGGGACGATGCCTTCCAACTGTACAGAAGGCTTTTTGGTGCAAACCCTTCTTTTGTACTGCTTCCTTCTCTGGGGAGCAGAAGGTCCAGGCTTGCTCTCCTCGGCTGAGAACACATCAGATCCCTCCGACTCCGGCTGGGAAGTTGATGTGGACTCATCATCAGCCTTAGCATCGTCCTCATAGTCTGGCTCAGAAGTACTTTGTTCAGACTTTTCTGATGGCTCGCTGGTGGCCTGAGAGCTCCCAGATTCATGAGGAGCCCGGCTTGTCGATGAACTGGCCTTCCGCCTCTTAGGCTTTCCAAAAATCATACAGGACGGGGCTTTTCTCTTCTTTACATGTTTCTCTTTGGACTCCGACTCGTAGCTCAAGGATCGGCTAAAAACCCAGAGGATGTCCCGGTCTGCTACAGCCCGATCAAGCCGATGAAGCTGGCTGGAATACACTTGCAGCTCATTCATGTAAGGGGCCACGTTCAGGTAGCAACCTTTCCAAACTGCAGTGGGCCAGAGGTCTGGGGGGAGGAGGACATGGGTTTAGGGTTTGGGGTTGAGAGTTTACATGTCTAAACCGATCCGGAAAAGAATGGAATAAAGCTGTTTTTCCCCTGCAAGAGACGATTCTTGCAGTGTAGACATCCTCTGTCCAGTTTACGGCATCTCTGCAAGGATGCAGAGAACTTCAGTGCAAAGTCCATGGCGGGTTCGGCACAGCTTGAAAGGTTTTAAGAGTTGAAGGGTTTCAGGGCTAACTTGTTAAAGTGTTTAGGGGTTAAAGGGCTAAAGGGTTCTGGGGGTTAAAAGGGCTAAAGGGTTTGCTGGTTGAAGGGTTGAAGAGCTGAAGGGCTGAAGGGCTGAAGGGTTGAAGGGTTGAAGGGTCTAAGGGTCTAAGGGTCTAAGGGTTTAAGGGTCTAGGGTTTGGCAGAAGCAGCTTCGTCAAGCAACTCAAGACTTGCCGCTCAAAACCCAACCCGGCAATACAACTCTTTAAGAAAAGGAGAGGGACGAGGCAAGAACAGGTTTTGCCCGGAGCAGCTGGTATCTGTGCAACTAGTCCAGAACATGTATGAGAATGCAAAGCAGGATACAGGCTGCGACATTCATTGTGAAGGCATTGCCTGCCAGCTCTTGTGCTCGGGCAGTGCTCAAGTCTGTCAGGCCCGCAGCTTTCAGCTCAAGGGCTGACAAGCCTTGCAGGCTCATGACAAAAGTAGGCGATCTGTTCAGATGCACCCCTTCCTTGTCCAAGTACAAAAACCGCTTCTGTGGAAGTAGGCATGGATGAAAGCTCCTCCACTTGTGTCTTGTCAAAGAGTCTCCAGAGGGGATGACATGCCTGGAGCACACACGAAATTGAAATTGAAAAATAAACATTGTGCCTGTTCCAAGCCAGATAATGCAGAGCAGGACACAGCTTGGAGGTGTCGATGTCCTGGGGTCGAATGAGACATGGACTGAGTGAGAACCAACATGTTGGTTGACCCGCTGTGCAGTCCCGGCTGCTCGCCCCAGTCTCTTGCGCAAGCAGGCAAAAGACAGCAAAGTCGCTTCCAGCTCTCTCTTTGGCAGGTCCAATTTCTGCAGGCCTTGCACTGGAGCAATGCTTCCACAAATTGTGGTCAAACTGAAGAACCCAGCGCAGCGGACAGTGCTGAGGCCAGAACATTCAAGGACCCATCTTACCTGTGGAACCTGCAAATCGACCTCCGAGATGTCATTCTTCTTCTTGTACTCGGCATGATCCTTCGGCCACTTCTGGCAGGACGCTGCTCTGCCTGCAGCAGCCTTTCGCTTCGCAGGCTCCTTGGCTGTGGTGAGTCCAGATTGAGACATGTGCTAGTGGCAGGCTTCTGCTCTGGTGTAGCCAGGCTGCTTGCTGATCTGTGCTTCTCTGCCACAAAGCAACCAAAGGCTCCCGCCATTTCACTTGGCATCGCCTCATCAGCTGCCAAGCCAAAAAGACCTTGTGGCTGGCTTCCTTTTCAGCCTCCAGTCCCTCAGGCGCGAAGATTTCATTTGAACTTCACTGCACAAAAAGAGGGCCTCAATTTCTGTAAGCTGCAGCCAAAGGCACAAGACCTGGTTGAACTTTCAGGCTTATTCCATAGATTCTGTTTCTGCTCTGCGGCAGGGCGAAGTTGTAGGTGTTCACAACCTTCAGCAATTGTGTGGAATCGATCTGAACCGCTTC
Source organism: Symbiodinium natans (assembly GCA_905221605.1). Classification (NCBI taxonomy): domain Eukaryota; class Dinophyceae; order Suessiales; family Symbiodiniaceae; genus Symbiodinium; species Symbiodinium natans. The sequence goes on along the minus strand of CAJNDS010002382.1, from coordinate 100,334 downwards.
CATCAATCCTGAATGCGTCTCACAACCAAACAACCCCGAATCCCAAAGCAGCAAAGTTGCCTGGAAGCATGAAACGTAGCCTTGCTTTCGCATCAGGTCATCTATCACAGATGTACCTTTTTCATCCAAGCTTTGCCTGTGAGCATCCAAATTTTTGACGCACTCCCACATGATGGCCACCGGCTTCTTCGACCACTCCAGGCCCTTGATGAAGTTGTGGAACTCAAGGAAACTGCTCCCACTGTGTCCGCTAGCATCCACAATGCTCTTCGGGGTTCTGGTCTGGTTCGACACATCGTCACATTCCACACCAATGATAGCCAGGGATAGTGATGGCAGGGCTGCTGCCGGCACCGATCCCAGTTCTGAGGTGGGTCCATACACAGGCACTTTACCCAAATTGTGCCCCTGAGCTGCCAGCATCTTTTGCAACACCTCTCGCTTCCACTTGACATGTTCAGTGTAAAAACATGGTGTAACCTCCAGTGATATGTCATGGTCTTGCCGCAAGACTCTTTGCCACATCGCCTCAGGCAAAACTGGCATATCCAGCTACTGCTGCAGGCAAACAACATGAGTCAGTGCACTATCCCAGACAAGGAGCCAGCGACTGCGAACCGGTGCCCATGCCGGCACAGAATTCTGCAAACTTCACTTCATTCGCTGTGATTTTTTTCAGCTCTGCACTGGAAAGCACATTGTTCAGGAGGTAGCTTGCAAAATCGGTGCAAGATGAGCTTCTCAACCCGGGATTCTGCTGAGCATCATCTTCATGGTCCGAGCTGACTTGGTCTGCATGGTTTGCTTTTCGCTTCTTCTTGCCTTGCTTCTGCGCCCAGTCCTTTTCTGCTTGCTGTATGCGACGAGTTTCCGGACTGGCCGGAGCTTCTGATGTCTCTTGAGATTCTTCTTCAGAATGTCCTTGCTTTATTGACTTTATTGTCAGGAACACAAATATGAATAACATAGCTATGGCAAAGTCCTGTCTCAGTCGACTTCGGCTGGGGAGGTTCTCCAGAAGGTTCTGACGTCGACTCATCACTCATCGACATTGCAAAGCAATGCCACAATCTGTGCAGGATGAGGTTCTGAACCCGGCATTGCACTGAGTAAGCTCTTCATGAACTCCAATGGTCTGCATGGCTTTTCTTGTCTTGCTTCTGTGCCCAGTCCTGCTCTGCTTCTGTGCCTAGTCCTGCACTGCTCGCTGCATGCTTCAGCCAAAATTAAAGACTGCTCTGCAACAACGTTGCGCCAAAGATGTATAACCGAAGGCAAGCTCGGGCTCCGACTGGTGCTTCACTTCAGCTCCAAATCTGTACCTGGAGGATTCTCAAAACACTTCAACCCTGAACCCTTAAAGCGGCTCTGTGTTGCCAAGCACATGCACTGCCCTGGCTAGTTTTGCTCACAACAGTGGAGCCGAGTTGACAAGGTGACCCTGCGCCGTTTCCTCGGACCCAAGAGTCAGAAACTTTCCTGGGTTGAACTGTGCTGCTGTTCAAAGCTTGAACCCACCAGAGGGCCCCAGGATCAGGCAAACTTGCAGGGAAACAGTCATTGAGGATCCTGCGCCGTTTCCTCGGCCCCCTAGTGTCAGACCCTAATCTTACTTCTCAGGCCAGGCTTCAAGACTGAACCAGTGAGAGGGTCCAAGGCTCAGTGAAGCTGTCCAGGATCCGAACTGACTTCGCACACACTAAACATTTGAGCCTGCGCACGCTCGGATTTCCAACCTTGATCTGCAGTAGCTTAAGACTCTTTCCTGGTTTGAACTTTGCTGATGCTGTCAGGTTAAACCTTAGAAAGGCTGGTGGTGGCCTCTTTCTCTGTTACCCTCATGCTTTAACACAGCCCCTAAATGTACAGGACCCCGAATATTTGCCTAATGAAACAAGAACCATGCATAAAGACCACCACCCCGTGTAGGATCAGTGAGGCAGCCCAGGCTCCGAACTTACTACGCAGACATCCAAAATTGAAGACTTGACCCTGTGCCGTTTCCTCGGACCTCCAGAGGCTTTAAGCTCTTTCCTGGGTTGAACTGTGCTGCTGCTTTAAGCTCAAGCTTGGCCGAGCTTGACATACTGGCCGCTCTTCAAACGCAGTGCCTCATTCAAAACCAAAGTCGGCTTCTTTGCTGTCAACTTTGCGTGCACCGGGTCGAAGGCAAACTTCCAGCTCCAGACAATGGAGGGGGAGAACTTCACATCCGCAAGGATCATCTCTCTTGCCTGAGCCGGTAAGAAGCAGGAGAACAAAACATGCAGCAAGACAGCAAGAAAGGCAGAATGGAGTAGGAACTTGCAGAATTGAACGGCTAACGCAGCAAAAGAAACAACATTTCCAGGAGTGGTCTTCTTCTCATCCTTGTCCCTCAAGGCGTAGAACCAATTCTCCGTCTTCTCCACATTCCAGCCGTGAGAGCCAGCGCCGGCTGGCTTTGTGGTGAACTTCCAGCCGGCGCAAAGGATCTCCTTGCTGGCGGTGGTCTTGTGCAGCCTGGGCTCAATTTAAGGTTTAGGGTTTAGGGTGTAGGGGCTCGGGTTTAGGGTTTAGGGTGAGTGTCCAACTCTAGGTCAGGAACTCCTTGAGGACCTGGTACAAGGTCGCCCTGTGCTCAATCGAGCCCTTCTTGACGACGCCTTCAACTTCGGCATCGTCCGAGCTTTGGCCGATTGCCACCTCAACCCAGGTCTTGTCACCCTGGTCAAGTTCAAAGCCGACGGAGTGGGCTCCTTGCTGCTGAGTCAGCTTCCCACCACCGCAGCCTGCGATTCTAAAGCCGCGCGGGAGGCTGAGGTCTGCAGTGGCCTTCAAGAAGTACTCACCGTTCTTCTTGATGATGAGGACCTTCGAGTTGTCGAAACTCTTGCAGTCGAGGTCAGGGCTCTCAATGGCGGCTGGGTCAGACAGTACCTGGATCTTGCCCTCTCCTGCCCCTGCTTCTCCTTGCTCATCTTCCCCTGGAACAACCGGCCTGGGATCCTCCGTGCTGGTGTCGTTCTGGACGGTGGTGCCGCTCTGGAAGCAACTCAATGCCTCGGACCAGTGCTCCAAGTGCTCCTCCTCCATGGCTTTGATCGCCTCAGGATGAGGTCTCAGGATTAGGGAAAGGGAGGAGCAATAAGTATGTATATATATATATAGATATCTGTGGATTAATGGCTCAGCTGCAGCACAGTTGCAGCCCGCACACTCGGAGGACCAGTTTGGAACTCAGCGACCTTCACCGGGTCCAGCATTGTCACATGGCCGCGCAGAACCTCAGCTATGTCTCCCTTCCTCTGAAGCTGGTTTCTCTCTGTTCTGTCTCTATACACTCATAATCTGCAGCAAGCAGCCAGGACTCGCAAACTCAGCTTGCCCAAGCCCTGGTAGGCCTCGTGGACTCCTTGAGTCAGGGTCTCATCCATCCTCGGCAGCACGGGCTTCAAGACATTGCTGGATTCCTGGCGCTCGAACAGCTGCAGCTGCTTGCTCAGCCATTTGGACGCAACCATTTGCGCCAACCTTTTCATGGCAAAGGCTGTGCCCTGGCCTGTACTGAAACTTGGAAACCCTGGCAAACATGAGCTTCTATGCTGTTTCTTGGGAACTCTGGTTTGCAAAAAAAACCATTACTTCCAAGTGCTTTCCAAGTGGCTCCCTGTGAACTCCAGGTTCCACACGCGCAAACGGCATGGGAGGTTGCTAGCCATTCTCAGTCGGCTGGCACCCAATGCCATGTCCCCTGCGAACGGGTGGCAATCCAGGACGTCCACCAGGTCTTCCTTCTTCAGGAAACCGGCGGGCTTCTGGTTGCCCTGGCTTTGGATGCCAGCCGAC
>CAJNDS010002382.1:0-96406 GCA_905221605.1 Symbiodinium natans | reverse complement strand
GTGACTGTGAAGTGTAAACTCAGTCGACAGCTGTGCTTCAGCAGATGGTTTTGTTATTGTGGGACTTCGTTGTGGAAGCTGTGACCCTGGCAACAGGCCTCGAAGGCGAACCATCGGCCCAGGCAACCGACCTCAGCTTTTTGTGACACACCAGGGCTTCGGTCTTTGGATTCTCTGCAGACTTCTAGAACAGCGAATCTTCTTTTGCCAGGGTGTTGCAATTGTCAGCTGTGCAGTCGGTCAAAGGAACCTCTCCTCTCCTGTCACTTGAGAGAGCTTGAAACGGATCCGGAGCCCTTGACCTTCAGGTGGCTCCACCAAGTGGGGAGCTCAGCCACGAACTGGTTCCACTTGGAGCGGATGTGCTCTGCAGTCACTTAAGTTTAGACTTGGATTAAGTGCCTGACTGGACTTGCACAACACATGAAAACCATCAAACGAAAAATCCAAAACATGTCCGGGGCTCCGCCTCACCCTGCTCCACCTCACCCTGCTCCACGTCACCCTGCTCCACGTCACCCTGAAGCTCCACCTCACCCTGAAGCTCCACCTCAGTCTGAAGCATCTCAGCCGGCTGCTGCTCTGAGGTCCGCTGCGCATCCAGCCGTGCAGCTGGCTCCGTCGGCTGTGCTTTCGCCTGCAGAGCAGTCTGAAGCATCTCAGCCGGCTGCTGCTCTGAGGTCCGCTGCGCATCCAGCCAAGGTGCAGGTGGCTCCGTCGGCTTTGCTTTTGACTTCAGAGCAGACCGCGGGTCCATGGCAGCTCGTGTTTCGGTGACCTAGTGTGTCAGGTTTTTTTGGCTGCACCTGTACATAGAAGCCCTTCAGTGGAATTCCTCTCCTTTAAGATTTCTCTATTGCACCTATACTGCTTGTGTTTCGGTGACCCACTGTATGAGCCCTGCACTCGAGCCTCAACGGTTTCAGAGGGTCACTGGCAGAGAGTAGGAACTGTTTGCAATTCTAAGGAACCTTGCCTTTCAGGCTGCACCTTTCGGCGCAAGCCGTTTGTTTCTGTGTGGGGACGACAGGTGAGCAGGAACTCGTTTGCAATCATAATTTCTTGCAAATCACCTGTCAGAATTCCTGGAACTAGAAAACATCATCCTCCCAAACCATTCCAAACACAATCTCCAGCCAAACAAGAATGCTCTTGTAAACTAAAGTTGCAAAGCCCTAAAACGGCCCGCCTTCATGTCTTTTGAGAAGTCGGTGGCTCTGCAGGTCTTTCCGGGGGCAGGGGCCTGCAGCAGCGGAACTCCAAGGCAGGGGCCGGGGCAGCACAAGCACAAGTAAGCTTTGGGGGAGAGAACGCCCAAGAAGCAAGCAAATGGCTGCCCCTTTTGTGGATCCAGGTTGAGTAGTAAGTGCATGTTTCAGCACTATTGCACCCACTCCGAACACCCTTCCCAGCCTCAGGGCAGGCTTGGGTTGCTTTGACAGGCGAGAAGTAGAACATTCATGATGGGATATTGCTGCCTCAGACTCAGCAGTCCATACATGCTACATGATGATTGTGAGCGCAGGAAGGTTGTGGGATCCTGCAGTCCGGTGTCGGGGTGGTTGCAGGAATACACATAGTGCAACCGGTTGCGGTTTGTGTGTGCTTGCAGGAAGATGCATAGGGCAGCTGGTGTGGGACCTAGTGTCTGGCCTTGCACTAGCTGCCAGTGCCAGGCTGGTGGGCTGTCGCAATCTTCTGCCCTGGCCGGGAGCTTGGGAGCATCTAGCCGCTTCCAAACGCAGCAACCCAATTACATGATCCATGATCCATGATCACTCTGGGTACGGTGCCGGAAGGTTGCAAGCACCTGGAAGACACTTACTTATTACTGCTGTGTGCTTGCAGGAATATACATAGCGCAACCGGTTGCGCTTTGTGAGTGCTTGCAGGTTGCAAGCACCTGGAAGACACTTACGGCTGTGTGCTTGCAGGAATATACATAGCGCAACCGGTTGCTCTTTGTGAGTGCTTGCAGGTTGCAAGCACCTGGAAGACACTTACTTATTACTGCTGTGTGCTTGCAGGAATATACATAGCGCAACCGGTTGCGCTTTGTGAGTGCTTGCAGGTTGCAAGCACCTGGAAGACACTTACTCATTACTGCTGTGTGCTTGCAGGAATATACATAGCGCAACCGGTTGCGCTTTGTGAGTGCTTGCAGGTTGCAGGTAAAGGGGGAGAGTGTAGCGGGGAGGGCACCGCCAACAAGCAAACAAATGGCCATCCGAACCCTAGACCCTAAACCTCGACCACCAGTACAGTACATGTTCTGTCGAAAGAACCTTGAAATCAAGCAGACTCTGCCTCGCAAGCGAGTTGGCCAGGCTGGCAGGCTGTGGCAATCTTCTGTCCTGGCCGGGAGCTTGGGAGGGAGCATCTAGCCGCTTCCAAACGCAGCAACCCAATTACATGATCCATGATCACTCTGGGTACGGTGCAGGAAGGTTGCAAGTACCTGGAAGACACTTACGGCTCTGTGCTTGCAGGAAAATACATAGCGCAACCGGTTGCGCTTTGTGAGTGCTTGCAGGTTGCAAGCACCTGGAAGACACTTACGGCTGTGTGCTTGCAGGAATATACATAGCGCAACCGGTTGCGCTTTGTGAGTGCTAGCAGAAAATGGACAGCTGCTTGCGGTTTGATGGTTACACCTGTGAAAAAAGGCTACTGCCTGGGCTTCTACTGCAGCTGCCACCCCCCCCCCCGGCTCATGACCCAACTTTTTTCAACGTCGCTGGTCCTGGGGCTAAATTCTGATTCTGATCTACTGTTGTCCCATGATCAGAGTTTCAGCATCTGAATCATCAGTGTTCCTGTCCTGCTCGACGAGTACTTCGTCCACACCCTGCTGCATGAAGTGAGGCGCAGGGCCCAGCGTGGCAGGGTCTCGGTTGGTTCGGAGGACTTGCCGCATCATTGCATCCCACTGCTCTTGAAGGAGGGGCCAAGGCTCAGGGGCTCGAGCTTGGTCTCGTAGGAAAGACTCGTAGTCGGCTGTCAGACTGGCCACGAACTGTCCCCAAGTCACCTGTAGCCGGCGTCTTTTGGGTGGCTTCGGCGGCGTAAAGTCAACAGTGGCAGGCGGCTGCCTCTTTGGAGGTGTGTGTCCCCCGTTGCCACGCTCCAACGACATGATGCTGATGAGTCGACTCACTAAAAAAGTCTGAGCCGGACCACACGGACAGCGCTGCATTCATGTTGTCACAGCACGCAATCATACCGAATGCCAAGTGCTTCGGCGCATGCCAAATGCGTGGGGGGGGGGGGGGGGTGGCAGCTGTTGTAACCATCAAGTGTCTTCCAGGTGCTTGCAACCTGCAAGCACTCACAAAGCGCAACCGGTTGCGCTATGTATATTCCTGCAAGCACACAGCAGTAATAAGTAAGTGTCTTCCAGGTGCTTGCAACCTGCAAGCACTCACAAAGCGCAACCGGTTGCGCTATGTATATTCCTGCAAGCACACAGCCGTAAGTGTCTTCCAGGTGCTTGCAATCTGCAAGCACTCACAAAGCGCAACCGGTTGCGCTATGTATATTCCTGGTTTAGGGTTCGGCATGACAAGCACCTCATTTTGTTCTTGTCCTGCAACAGCCTCAGTGGTGTGTATGTGCCCTCAGAACTGCATTTGGCCTGTGCCGCATCCTTCTTCAAGATTGCCAATCACATTCGCCCAAACACATTCAGAATGTCTGAAGCTCTTCACTCCAAAATTCTTTCGCTTCATATACCCTGCTCGCAGCTCATCGGGGTCGCTCAACGGACCTGCGGCCATTGCAAAAGTCAGGAGGCCATGCACCTTGCATGATGCCGGAATCGTCACCTTGCAGTCACGCACCCTTTCAAGCCAGGCATATGCCACACCCAGCACACTGTGGACATGGAACATCTTGAAGGCTGCAGCAATCTTGAGATCATCCATCTCACCTTCTAGGGCTTGCAGCAAGTTGTCAACTGATGCTGTTCTGGATCCTGAAGTTGCCTGCCACCCAAATTGGAACAGGGAAGGTTTGGCAGTGGTTTTCTGCCGAAGTCTCCTGCTCAGGACCTTCTGGTGATGCCGCCCTATCCTGTTGTTTGGATCACACTTCTTGCAAATGTTCTTTGGGGGCCTTCTGTAGGTTCGGCCGTCGACACATAGTTTGCACCGCCAGCCAGACCCCATTGCAATTGCAAATGTCTCGGCGTTCTAGTGGAACAAATTATAGACCTTGAAGCAAACCTAAAGTTTGACAACGGCACAGCCAACGCACAACAGCAAGCACTTCCATGAAAAGCAACATGAAAATTCTTCAAGCAAGCATGAAGCTGATGCTGATTGGTTGCTCTAAGCTGGCTGTCGTGCTTGATCCCAGAAACCGCCGGGATAAGCAAGCTGCGAATAAAAGCATTTTCAGCACTATTGCACCCACTCCGAACACCCTTCCCACCCCACCCCCCTCTCGGACCTCCAAATTTGCCAGTGTCTTCTGGCAGGCCAGCGCATCACCATCTCCAGGGCCTAGCAGGCTTTGCAGGTCCAGGGTTTAGGGATTAGGAGTTAGGTTCAACCCTCCTAGAGCCTTAACAGTCTGAACCTTCCTAAAGGTTTAGGGTTTGGAGCCTGGGCATCGATGTGTTTCGGGTTTCGTGGGTATCGGGCTTTGTGGGTTTAGGGTTTGGGTATCGGGTTGGGTATCGAAGCCTGCAGTTGTTTGTTTCGGCTCTTTTGCATGTCGGGAGAAGCCTTCTGAGTTGCCTGTAGGGGCAAGAGAACAGCTGCTGGTGATTGTGCAGCTGATGATGAGCAAGCCACCTCCACAGTCCTGCCTTGTACTTGGCCACCTCCGAGATCGCCTTTTCCATTCTCTCCTTGTACACATCTGCTCTGGCCGCATCCACATCAAGATTCCAAGGGGAGCAACAAGCGATAGCAGGATTGCACCCAATGAGATGAAGCAGCAAAGCGCACCCAGTCTTCAACTGCAAGCAGCAGGAGAAAGCGCGCCCCTTCCCGGCGACTTAACAACAAGCCACGGAAGCTTGGTTCAAGGATATGCGTGAAGAGATCAACCGGGGCTTGCAAACGCTGCAAAAGACCCTCTTCGTGGAAACAACGCAGACGCAACTGCACAGGTGCAAAAGGGGTGCCTGCAGGGATGGGCAACCCGGAGTCGTCAGAGGAAGACGACGACGCCTCACTAGAGGAGGAATTGTCCATCCGCTGGCCGATCGCGGTGCAGCTTGCACGAGCTCTAAGAGCACTCGTAGCGCCTGTAGGGGCCCTTAAACTAGAAGGCGGCCTCGAACCCAGACAAAATTTTGCACTGCACTACTCACGAGCCAGTGCTGCACATACAGGCACTCAAGATGAATCACACATCAAGCCTCTCACTGCAAGACTGCCGTCACGCAAAGAACAGCCTATGTACTGCAACAGTATGCTCATCACAGTTGCAGTTTTGCCTAGGTGGCACAGGGCTTTGCTGCAACACTACACCTGAGCCTTAAATCCTATGGAATGCACAAACTGGTTTCTACACTGCGCCCTGGGTTTATAATACCTTGTATGATCGCCCCTGCGCCTTTCGGCACTGTGGCGGCCTACTCCTTGCGGCACACAGCCTGGTAATTCTAACTGCATAGAAGCCCTTTGTGACAGCCTTCAATCAGTCAGAGGCTCACATCATGACATGGCTTCATGACTAGCACTTGCACAGCACTGAAACAAACAGACACCCCAAACAGTAACACCAAAAGCATTTGCACCATCAGCTTAGCCCTGCCTGGTGGAGTTCTGGAGGTGAAGCAACTGGCCTTAAAGTGACAAACCATGAGAAACCAAAGGATCAACATGCTGAGTGGATTCAAGGCACATGTTAAGCACTGACAAAGCTCGCCCAGGCCAAACCTCTGGGAAAACCAGTGCTGAGGGCAGGACTGCTGAAGATTGGCAGATCTGGGTCGTCACAACTTGCCCAGAATGCAAGGAGAAGGGGGGGGGCTGGGGTTGACAGTTTACAGTTTGGTTTGACAGCATGATCGCCCCTGTGCCCCCCTTGAGCCTGGAATGACAAATTGGGTCTTGCTCTGCTCAGGCAGCGCCTTTCGATTTTGAGCTGCACCCCTGCTCCTTGGGTTAGGGTCCAGGGTTTGTTGTTTAGGGTTTTGGGTTTTTAAGGTTTGGCAGCAAATCCTAAACCCGAAACCCTGCAAAAACCTTATTCTTTAGGGTTTTGGGTTTCGGATTCAAGGCTGCGCCTTTCGGCACAAACCTTTTGGAGGCAGCGCCTTTCAGCACAGTGCCGACTTGCTCCTTGGGTTAGGGTTCAGGGTTTGTTGTTTAGGTGTTTAGGGTTTTTGGCTTCGGATCTAAGGGTTGGCAGCAAACCCTAAACACCAACTAAACCCGAAACCCTGCAAAAACCTGAGGGCCCAATTGCTCTTCCTGAAGGAGCGTTGATGCTGCGACTGAGGCTCTGACATCCTTGGTGGCAAGATTTTTATGCCGCCCTGCCCCCCCCCCCCCCCTTTCTGCTCCATCTCACAAACCCTCCCGACCCATCCCTGCTGGATTACTGAGGCTTTGAAGGCACAACTATATTAGCACTGTGCTGGAACATTGAGCTGTGCAGCTTAGAGTCAATTTTTTTGGGGCCGTTTTGACAATGTTTTCAATTTAAGCTTAAATAAACATTTTTTTGAGAGCCCATGTTTTAGAACCATTTTTCAGCCATTTTTTTCAACTCATCAAGCAGTCATCCTGACATCATGGTTGCTATATACAGTTTTTTTTTGCTTATTGCTGTTTGGACAATGTTTTTTATTTAAGTTTTAAAAAGCCTTTTTTTTGAGAGCCCATGTTTTAGAACCATTTTTTTCAGCCATTTTTTTCAACTCATCAAGCAGTCATCCTGACATCATGGTTGCTATATACAGTTTTTTTTTGCTTATTGCTGTTTGGACAATGTTTTTTATTTAAGTTTTAAAAAGCCTTTTTTTTGAGAGCCCATGTTTTAGAACCATCTTTTTTTCAGCCATTTTTTCAACTCATCAAGCAGTCATCCTGACATAATGCATGCTATATACAGGTTCTTTTGGCTTATTTTACATGCATGTGTTTGGTTGTGAAACCTCTGATTGGTTTTGAAACCTCTGAATGACACGATCATGGCTTCGCTTGGAGGTGCCGATGCCACGATCCTTGCGGAACCGTCCGAGGCGGCCCTCTCAGACACCATATCGTTCCAGGCGGTGGAGCCCACAGAGATGACGGAGGCAGAGGCAGACTGGGCCGCGTGGCAGGAGAATTGGATCGGGGCTTGGACGTCGACTCTCAAAAGGTTAATGGACACCCACGGACTGGAGACGGTGACAAGCTCCTCCAACCCCAAGCTTGCAACGGTGCTTCAGGATCCGCCCTTGGCCGATCTGGGCGAAACCAAGCATCTCCTGGCCTCTGCTATGGAGACGCTTATCACTGGAGACATGACAAGAGGGCCTTCGATTGCTTCGGCTGTGGAGGATCTGCTCCGGGCCTACGAGTGTCTGCGCACTTGCCCGGGGGCTCTAGCAAGCTGCCCCAAGGCCTTGCTACTTATGGGGCACATCCTGAGCCACCGAATCGGAGATGCCTTTTCCTTCAACCCCAGTCCACAGAGGAGTGGTTGTATCCCGAATTGGTCCTTGCCCTGGACCCCAGCCTAGCTGTTCGGCTAGGAGGCTCCACCTCGCCCGCACAAGCCCAGTCCATCCTGCAATCATGCTCCTGCCCCTTTTCTATGTCTTGAAGCGTGGATCATGGCCAGATCCCACGGGACACAGCTTACGGTGGGGATTATTCTGGGTCGGCCTTCTATTCGCTGCCGGAATGTGTACACCTTTAAACCCCCTGCACTCTGTTGGGGTCTGGTGTTGTAGCCTTGTCATTCTCCATGGGGGAGTCCATCTCCTTAGCTCATGCTATTCCTGCCCTGCACATTTCCCCAGCCTCGCGCATCCTACAGGAGACAATCATGTCGCCAGTGCTCAAGCTAGCTGGGTCCGCGATGCCACTTGGTACGGCGCTGCTGCCAGCCTTATCAGCGGGGCATGCTGCATTGGTGCTTGGCTTTCGGGTGATATCTGGGTCTGTGCTACACTTTACGGGGCCCTCGCAACTGGGATATGGGGGTTTTTCGTTGCACCTGTTGCACCCATCAGGGTCAGTCATGTCCGCCAGCCTTGGCATAAGTTGAGGGCCGATCGCAGATACCATGCACTGCGATGTAGAGGTCTAATTCTCTGCCTCATCCTCTGTTCTCCGGTTGGTGGAGTGGCACAGGGAGCTGGGCAAAATCGATCCAGATGGACGGATCAGCCCGACTACTGGAGTGGACGGGATGGTCAGGGCAGCCCGACCACTCCCGCCAGTCTCGCCCAGGTGCATCACGACGAGCTCACCAGTCTCATGCAAGCCAATGCCGCACATGATGCTGTACGGCGCGCCGTCATCTTTCCCAAAGTTCCTCAAATGCGGTCAGCGCAGGGACTTCAGCCCATCGAGGAATGTGGTGCGCGGCCCCTGCTGCTCCAAGAAGTCTGCCTACCGGCATACTGTCGCCGTGTCGCCGTTTTCCATGGTGAGCTGGTTGAAGGGACTGAGCCTTTAATTTTTCAGGTTGATAGCCGAGTCTTCAGGCCTTTCCTTGACACCCAAATTAAACAGGCTGTGGGTCTAGATGCGATCTCCGCCGATCTGCTGGCCCTTGTCTCCGCATTTCCGGACCTGCCTCCAGAGCAGTATGTCTTGAGGCCTACTAGGCTACCTTGGTTCTTGCAGCAAGTGCCGATCCGTACTGTTGATCCAGGTGTATCCTTCCAAGTCCTGCAACTCGCACGGGATGGCTTTTGCCACGACATTATTGCGGCCGCTGCCCGTAGGTTGCATCTACCAGTCATCCCTGAGGCTGAGATGTGTACTTGCCTGCCCGGCAGCTTTGTTGCGGACTCCCAACCTTTGCTGCACCATCAAGGGATTCTTGGCTCTGGTCCACAGTGCGCAGTCGGAAAACGTCAAAGGGCGCAAGGTCGAGCAGAACATGTGGGCGTGCGGCATGATCGTGGAGAAAACATACCTGCCGTCCCGCATCCACTTCCCTCAAAAGCGTTTCACCATCCAGGATGCGGACGTGCAGCCGTGTCACAGCATCGACCAACGTCCTGCACGTGGTAAATCTGGGCACAGATACGGCGAGCAATCCCAGATCACTATCCCGTAGGTCAACAACTAGCGTGTGCATCCCAACATCAGATGGATCATAGGCCAGGAATTGGGTAACTGGAAGGCCTGTCAGGGGAAAGCGCAAGCGCCGAATGTGAAGTGCCAAAAGCTCCGGAAACTGATCCTGGAGAGTACGAATGCAGTCAGAATCCGGGCGGAATGCAGGCAACTCAGCGTGGAGTAGGCCGTTGTGTGATATCACAACCGCATGGGCTCGTGGGCTGCTCCTCCTAGGTGTATCCGCCTCGAGCTCCATATGGTGTACAGCTGAGGGGGTGGCCAGGTCCGAAGTCCGCTCCCTAGGAGGCGCTCCAGTCTGCCAAGTGATGGTGTCACACGGGAGGGCCCGTCGACAATCCACGACCAGCCTGCCCTTGCTCCTTGGCGCGTTACTATGCCCGGCACACCTTCGTTGCTGGTGTCTTGTGGTTTCGACTGGTGTTGGCCCTCTTCTAGGGCAGGCGGCGCGAGCCTCTAGCGCGCCCCCACATAGAGCTGATCGGAGAGTTCGAGCTCCTGCGCCTATGATGCCCTTTCCATCGCAGGCGTCTCAGGCGACTCATGCCGCCATACAGTCCGAGCTCCTTTCTGCTGGCCGCCTCCTCACCCCTAACCTTAGTCCTAGTCTGCTTGGATCTGAAGACCCTAGGATTGTCTCCTTTAAGGTTTGGTTTCCTGAAGGGTTCTTCGTCCGGCAATACCTTGTAGGGCTCAGCTGGGATGATATTAGATCTGGCCTCCTCAGCGTGTCCCTGGTGCGTGACCGGGCTTACCTGCTCCCTGTTATGGCCCCTCCTGACCACACGGCGGTCCACTTGGTTGCGACCTCCCGCAACATCCTTCATAGCACCATCCTCGTCCGATATCGGGAAGCATGGACTTGTCTTGATGTTGACTGGCGTAGTCCTGCGGGCGCCATCTTCGATTGGGGTGTCGCCCAGGATGGACATCAGTGTGTTCGGATTGATTGTGCACATCGAGGCAAGCCCAGGCACGGCGACGTATGTGTCTTGGTTCCACATTACGCTGCACTGGACCCCCCCCTTCTCGACGTGAGCACGCATTCCCTTGTCATGCCGCGAGGATGCTCCTGGCAGCAAGGGGCCCGTCAGCAAGTGTTTCCCTTAATCCAACCGGCTCAGCCTCATCTTTGGCTCCCCCGCATGTATGGTGTTAGCGCGCGGGAAACAGCTGTCAATATGCTCACCAGGGCCCTGCCGACTACGGCTGATTCACTGACCCTGCTGGATGTCCCGCCGCAACTTATGGGTCTTCCGGGTCCTATTCTTCTGGCGTCTACTCGTGGCGCCATCTGTACGCTTGTTTGGCTTCACGACTCCCATGAAGGGCCACAGATGGGTGCTGCCTTCGCAGTGACAGGCATATTCTCACAGCGGGAAGACCTGCTCCGGGCCCTACAATGCCTGCCAGGTGAGGCTGCTACCCTCTGGCATCAGGTCGAGTTTGCCAACTTAGAGTGGCGATTTTCCCAGACCATCTCCCTTGTGGACAGCAATGCTGTAGTCGCTGAGATTGTGGTTGCAACGGCCAATATGCGCACTGCGCTCACCATTACCGAGGGAGACTCCCTGTCTTCAGAGACTTCACCTTATCAGTATAGGCCGGGACCCCAGTCTGTGTTGGATGGTCAGTTCTCCTCTCTGAGCTCGGGAGACTACGACCCGTGCGTGGCGGCCCCCGGTATGCAAGCCCCTGGAACTCTGCGGGTAGTCTACTGCTCGGGCCTCCAAGTCTCCTGTGTTGTACCATGTGACGCCCGATATATTCCTTGGGGTCTCATTGTGGGTGATCAGGTTTTTACCTCTTGCACACCACAAGTTGCCTGGGCTGAAATCGCTACTGTTGCTGGTGTCTCTGTCCTGGCCTTGCAGGGAGCAGCAGTTAGCGTTGAGGGAAACCTTTGGCATTGGCCAGATGACCCCTATGGCCTGCGCTTTGCATGCGGACTCTTCATCCCCGGTGGCTTTACAGCTTCCTCGCACGCAGATTGCCACACCATCATGACGCCTCTTGAAGGGCCTCACTCTTCCACAGGGCCTTCTGCAGACCCCCACCTTGCAACGTCGAGCTGTTCTTACCGCCCCTGGGTTAATATACTCAGTCTTGGGATCCTTCTAACTGCGTCCTTGCATTGCCTTCGGCCCTTCCACCTCCCCGCCCTCTTGGGTATTGCTGTTGCAGGTATGCACGCAGAGACCCCTCCCGACGGATCTGGGAGGTCGGAATGCGCAGGTACCGCTGCGGTGCCTTCTGCTCTGCTGCCAGCGCAGCCCCTAGGACGCCCCAGAGTGCAATCCCTATGTGTGCCGCCACCTGCTTTCCTTTCTATTACGGACTTCGTCGCATGCCTCAGCGATGCGGCATCTGTGGACACCGTTGTGCGCATCTGGCGGCCATGTTGTGGACCAGCGGCGATAGGCCTCTCGCACGCCTTGACTGAGGCAGACGTTCTGGAGTGGCTCACTGCACAAGGGTGTCGAGCCGATCACGATGGGTTCATGCGGCTCAGACAGTTTTCAGGACCCTCTTGATTTCGTATGTGTACCGCCGGCGTCTGGATGCTGGTGGATTGTTCGGGAATCGGGCCGCCGTGAGTATCTACGGCCAGTTGCTTTGACCCAGGCCGGAATACCTGCGACGGTTCAGCCTAACGGCTCGGCATGTTCTCTTGTTGCCGATTTCAGGCTGCCAAGTACCCCTGGCATGCCTGTCGGGGCTCGGGCTAGAGTCGGTGCGAGGATACCGGACTTGTTCGGCCTTCTTACCAGCACCGGGCTTGTGTGGGTGTCCGGCACAACTCGCCCGAAGCCTCTCTTTCTTTGGGTCTGTGCTGCCCTCTCACTCGGAGCCGTCGCCCAGCCCACCCCTATCTCTGTGCCCACTCGGGTTTGGACTTTCGGTGTCCCTACCCCTGTGGATTTGCCTCGCGAGACACGCACTATTACGGATGCTCGTCTTGCCATTATTAGCGCGCACTCTCCAGTTAGACTGGATAATGATGGTCGGCTCTTTCAGGTCCTTCCCAGCTTGCACCATAATATTAATCACTGGATCTATGTTCCGAGAGGCCGCGCAGCTGCTAACATATTCATTGTATGCATGTGGCAAGATCGTGCGGCGGTTTTCGAAAGCAGGTCCAACCCCTTGGACTGGGATGCCTTGATGCAGTGGGCCATCGCCACTTTCACTCTGCAGCCGGTCGTCCCTCAGCGCTTTTGTTTGGTCCGTGAACAACAGATTTTTAGGTACGGCTCTTCCCTCACAGGACTGCGACACGGCCAGCTTTTCGCTGTGGGTATGAACTTCGACCAGCAAGGCCCCGTCACGTACTTGAGTCCTTGGGACGAAGAAGAGGAGCTGCCCGTTTTTACCCGCAGCGATTGGGGGGGGCCCCTCAATGCTGGTCCCGGAGGACAGAGGCCCCACCAGCTACCGGCTGGTATTGCCAGTGCGTCAGCCGAGCCCGCTGCCCCCTCTGTGGAAGCAACCGCGATCCCGGCTGTACCCGTCCGTGTCATGGGAACTTGCGAAGCGGCCTGCCAAACTCCTGTTTCCCTGACCCCCAACGACACCTCTCTTCTCGCTTGGGAAGCCGCCACACATCAGTTGGGAGAAGCTCTCCGGCTGCTCCGCAGCATTGCAGGCCATCAAGCGCATAGCGACGCCACCCACTTCGCTCTGGGGTCTGCTGTGCCTTCCAATGAACCAGCGCCGGAGGCAGCGCCCGCAAGCAGCACGATTCGGAGCACAGGAGCCAGTGCTCGGCACGTCGGGATCTGGCTCCTTGCAGGCCTCGTTGGCGCCTGCCGCCCAGTGCTTTGGACCACCCTGCTCCTATCAGCATATGGCATGTCCACTGACGCGAACCCCATGGACACCGATACTTCCCCTCTACCGGCGCGGGCTCGGACCGAGTACCCTGTGTCCGTGCATGGGGGCGTACCAGACTTTGCAATCCCCACCTACGGAGACTGCCTCTCACTCGCGGTTCGACAGGCTGTCCCGTCGCAGTATGGCCTCCTACAGGCGCATCTTTCTCCCACTTGGCAGGCGTGGCAGGCAGGCCGCGTCACTCTTTTACCGGAATGTCCGGCTCGCACTGCGGTTCGGTTTCATATTTACCACCCAGGCTGTTTGAGACGCCCGGTCACGGGTCGCCTTCTTATGTCTCCGGATTGCCTGCATGTTTTGCTCGGGGTCTGCAGTCAGTGGGCAATGCGCGAAGGTCTCGCCCCGGTTGTTCCAGTCCACCCTCAGCCTGACCGCTCGGCTGTCCATCTCATCACTAGTGCCCCCCGCGAGGATCAGGTGCATGTGCTCCTCTGGTCGCCGAGGCTTTCCGTGCCGAGCGTGCTACCCCGTAGAGTCGCGGCTGGTGGGCTAGCTGCATTCTCTCTGGGCAATCAAACTGGGACCGTTCTCCCGCCGGTGGGTGCGGCTCATGCGGGCGAGTTTGCCCTCAGGGACGGAGACTGCTTGCCCTTTTGGGCTGCTGAGAGGGTGGCTGCCAATAGCAAGGCGAGTGGAGCCTGGCTGGGACGCCTTGTGATGCTCTGGCTCGCGGCTCAGTCTCTTCAGTCCGGAACCGGAACCTTGTCAGCCGCGATCATGGCTACCTGGATTACTCATGCCAAAGCTATGCAAGCTGCCACCGCCCTTCCGGAACTCCCCCTGTACATGAGCTGCCACATGCACGGGAACACCCGACACTTACCTGCAGTACGTGTTGAAACTGGTGCACCGTTGGAGCCAGACGATATTCGATACGGCCCGCCGCAGGCCGTGACGCATTTACTCTGGCAAAGGGCCGATGTCATGGTGTGTCTACGCATGTGTTCTTGCACTACCGTGAATGTTGCCGAGACTGCGCTTCTTATAGGTGTCCCCCCTGCTATGGGTGCCTCCTTGCAGCTTGACGCGTCACCGCCTCGGCTCACAGCAGTGCACTGGCAGATACATCAGACCTCTAGTGCTGATCACGCTTTCCCTCTTCTAGCCCCCATGGTGGCCCTGGTAGCCGTCTTTTCCCCTAGGTGGGTATTAGCGCTCGGGTTGTTTTGGGCAGGCACCTCCATGGTGCAGCAATCTGAGGATACGCGGGTTCAAGAGGTCCCCCTGGCCGGTGCCTTTCCGTGGCATGAGGATTACCATCAGCGTACCCTTCGGCCACTATCTGCGAGCAACACCCTCCGGCTGCGACTGCGCACTCCCTTCGCTGATGCCGGAGATGTGCATGAGGTCAGCTGCTCCTGCGAATGGGGGTGGATGGTCCGGTTACTCCTCAAGGATGAACCGCCATGGGCAAGGTCGGTCATACCGATCTGGCCGAACCCTTCCAATAGTATCTTGGAGCTGGTTGCGACACCGCCGGATACTGGGTCCGCCTGCATTCTGATCGTCTCGGAAACATGGCAGATTTGCTTGCTGTTGCCCCGCAGAGCCCGGCTAGATTGGTACGCTGACGCGGTAGCGGCTCGTACCCCAGGCGCTTTCGGACAGCTGTACCCTCCGGTGGCCATTGAACCTACAATCAGCCAGACTGAGCAGGTGGACAGCTTGGAGCGCCTGTCTCCGACCCTAACGCTCCGATCGGGAGATGTCTTCTATGCTTCCCCCCTTGGGCAAATCCGTACTGGCCGTCGAGGGGGTGTAGTACATATTCATTCTGTCTCCGCTCTGCGCCATTGCACGCTATGGCAGCGCTTCTTACATGTTATCCCCTCTTGGGAGTGTACTCTATGGAGCCCCGGGTGCCAGCCTCAAGTTATTACGGTGCCTGCCGGGGCAGACTGGCTCCCACACCTGGGTGCGTTTGATGCATTCCTTTCCGCAGGCATCCAAGGCCGATGGATACCGTCCCCGTGGGCTTGGGGCCAACAGGTCCACATGGTTGCCGCATGCAGCTTGCCGCACCAAGTGCATATTTTGGTGCGAGGAGAGGGGCAAACTGAGTGCTTGGTGGCACCTGCCATTGCTGATGTTGGCTTCATTACCCATGTCTTCCGGCGTCAAGCCCCTGAAGGGCCCTGGACCCTGGCAGGCCATCCTGATGTGCTGTACCACTCTGAGGCGACTATGCAAGTTGACTTGCGAGATGCTGATGTCATCCGGCCCGGCAGAGCGCATAAACCACTACCGTCTCGGCCCCGCAGTATCGCGATCAGGGTCGCCCCGTCTCGGCTCCTTTTGCTTCTTGCACTAGGGACTAAGTGCCGGTTGGGTGGGCCCCTTCTCCTGTTGGTGTGGTTTAATGTACATGCGGTCCTCTCCATGGAGGCTGAACTTGAGGTGAGCTCTAGCTCCAGCACTTCAGCTTGTCCCAGGGTCGCCAGTAGGTCCAGGTCACGCAGACCCGCCAGCTCCAGCAAACGCCTGGAGCCGCGTGTACTTGCGGTTGGGCAGTCCTGTTATCCCGCTAATCCTTCCTTGCGCAGCACCGGGAACACAGTAAGTCTGGCGAATTTTCCATGGGTCCAGGCCCTATGCCCTATACAAGGACCTGCCACGCCCTTTCGCACTCACACCCACATGTCGGATGTGCACATATTTTCCACCATGCAATATGACCTCCTAGACTGGGGGGCTTGCCATGCCCCTGTCTGGCCTGCAATTAGCATGGGGGCAATGCATCTGGTTCCATGTCCGCCTAAACCACTAGTCTGTGTTGCAGTTTCCGTCGGCGGTGCTGTTCATGCTAGACTGATGTTGCGCGACACGCCTTGGAGGCTGTTCCCTCGCTCTCTAGGAGAGGATATGGAGTATCTTGCGCCTTGCGGCAGTGGTGCCACCCAGGTTGGAGCCAGCGTCCCTAAGCTGCGGCACGGAGACATGATTATCGCGCGCCCTCCCGAGGCAGCTCGTGTCCCGGGGCCTATGCCCATTTTCCTCACGGCCGAGCAGGCGCGACACCACGCCGTTTGGCAACTGCCCTTTCTCTTGACTCAGCGGGACCAGGTCACCCTCTGGCGGCCCGACCGCCCCAAGCAGGTTGTCCCGCTGCCTGCCGGGGCCACTTGGCGCCCTACGGCTGCTAGTTTTATCACTGAGTGGAGCGGGCAGCATGCCCGATGGGCGCCCATGCCATGGATGCCAGATGCGGGACTACATCTCTGTTTGCGGTGTGATGAAGACAACCATGTCAATGTCGTTGTATGGGATAGGAGTCCTGTTTGTCGCCAACTGGCACGTTCTCCACCACTCACCCATGTCGTTCGCGGTACTGCTAATATGAACCCCTCTGATGTCCTTCTGCGGAATGGTGATGTACTTACACCCCGTGCCCCCGTGGGCCGCTCCGCCCATTGCCGGCCTCTGTGGCCTTTGCTTCTGACCCTTTTGGGATTCCGCGGCTGCTTCCTAGGAGGAGTGGTCTCCCACTCCCTCCTTTTCCTCCTCTGGGTCTTTCATTGCTCCCACAGCGCTCCGGCTATCGCTCTGATGGCCGATTTTGAGCCGCAAGTTGAGCTTAATTTGGTGCGGTGGTGGAAACCCTACTCAGACACACATACCGACTTATGGCGTATGACGCCGCCGCGAGAGACCTCTGTCGCACAAGTTACCGCTAGGAGCTCCCTTCGACTGTGCTACCTTCGCCCGCGAGGGGCGCCAGTGTGGAAACGGCATTCTAGCACGTGTTGGGAGGCCGACATCACTCCTGCGGGCCAGCTGCAGGAGAAGTTGTATGAATACTGGTTGGCTGACGACCTTCCTACCTCCCTGCCCTCTCAAGTACCATGGCGGCTACAACAGGCCTGGCACGCATATCCACCATGGACCAGTGGAGTTCCTGAGCAGGTCCTGATCTCCACAGATGGTACCGGCTTGCACACGGGCGCATGGGCGTTCGTGGCCTGGGGCTGGCATGCTGGACAATGGTACCGGCTGGGCTGGGAACATGGCGTCGTGTGCCCACAATGGTCAGTCGCCCCTGGGCTTCTTTCGTATGCCGCGGAACTTGCGGCGCTGCAGACGGCAGCCTTGTGGGCTTGCGTGTGGTTGGATGCCAATGCTGCGGCGTGGCATGCCAAGCCCACGGTTGTCACTGCCGCTGTTGACAACCAAGCAGCACTCGGTGTTGCTGCCGGTCATGCCTCGGCGGCGGCTGAGTGGGCCAAGGACGCCCGTCGGGCGTGGCAAGCCCTGCAAACACGTATTGCCACCAGGTTTACACATGTCCCCGGTCATGCAGGCTTCGTTGTCAATGAACTTGTCGACACTCTTGCCGGTCTTGCGGCCAAACATGGCAACCTAGGTGTAGAGCGCCCGGTGTGTGTACCACATCACTCGGCGCTATGGACAGCGGCTGCGGACGATCTCTGGCTGGTACCATACGGGCGAGTTGTGGATGGGACGAAAGTCCTTCTCCAATGGGACATGCCCATGCCAGCAGACGACACCGCCGCCCGCGGCGCCGAAACCAGCGACGGCGAGCCCGCGACACCTGCGCCCAAACCGGCCAACCTGGCCTTTCGAGCAGTGCAGGCAAACATCCAATCTATCAAGGATACTATGCCGCATTTCTTTAATAGAACTGGCTCGGGGCAGCGTAGGGCTTATCTCCATAAACAACTGAGGGATTTGCAAGTGCACCTCGTCACCCTGCAAGAATGCAGATCCAGACAGGGCCGATGGGTTTCCGGTGATTTTCTGACATGGCGCTCCGGGGCGGACCGGCATGGACGGTACGGATGCGAAATTTGGTTGCGCTCGGACTGGGTCCCGTGTTGCGACTCTATGGATGCCTGGGTCATTGTATGCTCCACACCGCAGATGCTTATTATCAAAACTCGCGCGGTCTGCCCCCCGCTGTGCATTATCTCTGCTCATGCCCCGCATGCTGATAGGCCAAGCACAGAGATTTCAGCGTTCTGGGGAGGTCTGGGGACACATCTCAGCCATCTTCCCTCCGATGCTACCATCCTGCTAGGCGTTGACGCCAATGCTGACTTCGCAGCCTCCGATGTCGACGACGTCCTTGTCGGTCGTAGGGTTACTCTCCAGGCCCCGAGGCTCGGTGACGACAAGCTTGCCCAACTGAGCAGACAGGCCAGGCTCGTGGCACCAGCCACTTTCACTACCATCCATCACGGTCATGATTGGACCTGGCAACACGCAAGCGGCCTCAGCAAGCGCCTCGACCATTGGCTGGTGTCCGAGGCACAATGCAGAGTCACGTATACAGCGCCCTTCCCTGAATTCGACATTCTGTTGGGCAGGCGTGACCACATGCCTGTGCTTGCTGTTGGCGAGCTCACGTTAGTAGGAAGGCCACAACGCGGTAGCGGAGCCCGCCGCTGCACCCCGCAGGAATGCGCCACATTCGCTGCTCGACTTTGGGACAGCGTAGGGCACTGGAGATCCACATGGGCGCTCTCCCCTACGCAGCAAGTCCAACAACTGTCACATGCGTACAAGAGGTTTCAGGATGGTCTCCCTCGCCGCCCGAGAGCCAAGCCGTCCCAGCCCTACCTCAGCGAGGAAGCATGGCGCCACCTTTGCCAGCTCAAGCAAGTGAGAAGGGAAAAAGCTCTGGCAGTTGTAAGAGCCAAGTTAGCCTGGCTGGGTAGGTGCTTCCGAGCCTGGCGACAACGCCCAGGCGGGGCCCGCAGACTCGAGGTCTGGCGGAGGGTAGCGGGTAGCAGTACTCTCCGGACAAGAGAACCGACTACGATACCGCCTGCACAGGCTCGGCCGGCGTGACAAAATCGCACACATGCAGTCACTCCTGTCTGCTGCGACGGCGTCGTGGCATGTGCATGGTCGTCCAGACCAGGCGCTTCTGCACTTGCGCTGGGCGTCCAGGCGCGCTGCTGACAGACGCAGAGTCCGAGCGGCGGGCGGGTATGATATCCAAGGCGAGCTACGAGAGCAGTTCCGTGGTCAGGAGCACGGAACCGTTGTCACTCCCCAGGCCCTGGCGGACACCCACGCTGCTTGGCAGAGCATTCCTGGCAAGGCCCTTCCTGATGTCGCACCCACTCTCCTGCAAGTAGAACAACTTTGCAGGAAACAGAAACCCGTCAAAGCGCCGGGCCCGGACGGTATTCGCAACGGACTGTGGGCGTCCCAACCCGCCATGGCCGGGCGATGGACGTGGCAGCTGCATCTTAAGCTTGCACTGACTGGTCGCGAGCCTAGCGATTTCAAGCACGCGATCGCCTGTGCGCTGTACAAGAAGGGACCGGCGGCATTACCGGCCAATTACAGGTCCATAGTGTTGCTGAATGGGGTAGCGAAAGTCTGGCATAGCCACCTGCGAAGCACTATCGGCCGCAAGGTTGTCAACGCCTATCAGCCACTCCAATTGGGGGGCAGGCCGGGCATGCATGTTGGCTATGCACTAGCTGCCTTTCGCGTCGCGGTCGGCCTTGCCGCCCAGGCTGGCAGGTCACATATAGCTCTGTTTGTCGATGTGCAGGCAGCTTTCTACGAGGTTGACCGCGAGCTTCTTTTTGGGGAATCCTCTGGAGCAGCGAGAGCGGAAGCTGTGCTGCCGTGGGTGCAGGACCTCCTGGATAGGGGGGCCCTACAAGTCCTGGGACTCGATGAGGCTGAAATAGCCATGCTCCAAGATTGCGTTCGCGGCTCTAGCTGGCTCTTACAGGGAGACCGCCTCCCGGTGCTTGCCGCCCGCGGTAGCCGCCCCGGCGACGGACTTGCTGATGTGCTGTTCGGTGCGGTAATGACCTGCATCATTGCCAGAGTCAACCAAGAACTCGCACTGGCTGGGATCGCACATCACTCCATTGCGATTGTGTGCGCCGACGAGCAAGCTGAACCCTGTGCGATAGCCTGGGCTGATGACCTTGTCCTCCTGGCGGATGTGGACCACGCAGGGGATGTCCCCGAGACAGTGATGCGCATGGGCAACATTGTCCTTCAGATCTTCCGGGCCTTCCGCCTACGGGTCAACACCGGCCCAGGTAAGACAGAGTTCCTCATCGACCCGCGGGGTGCAGGAGCCGACGGGGTGAGGGGAGACATGCTGCAAGGCACTGCCAGCATCCCTATCCTCGACGAGCACGTCCGCATCGCCTCCGAATACAAATACTTGGGAGTGCCCCAGTTACCACGCGACAATGGCCGGCGAGACATTGAGAATGCAGTCGGCCGGGGGCGAGCAGCGGAGCACGCCGCAGGCTCTCTCCTCACAAGGTCTCGGTTGCCCTGGCCAGTCCGTGAAGGTTGGGTGTCAGGTAGAATCCTCCCTGCAGCTTATGCCACCCTAGCCACCTCGCTGGCGCCAGGACCACGCAGCCTCAAGCCACTAGAGGGACTGCTTGACCGCATTCGCAGGAAGATCTGGCAGTCATGGCAGGAGGGGCATCACGCTGCCAACTGTGCCCTTGAGGTCCTCATGCCCTTCCAGTCCCCACGAGAAGCCCTCTTGATCGCTCGATGCAGGCTTCTCATCCAGCTTTGCTGCCATGCACCTTCGCGCGTCTGGGACTTGTTCGAGGCCGCCTATTATCGCGATGCTGCCTGGCCTCAAAGTCTACTGGCCTCTGCTCGGGTTGTCTGGGCAGCAGCTGGCCTAGCCGGGGATGTTGCTTCCGCGCTACGCCGCCAAGTGCAAACCAACGCTGCCACTCTGCTACGCACATGCCGGCGCGTGAGTCGCTTCGGCACGCTCCTACGAGCATGCCACGATCACTGGCGGCAAGCGCTCCCTGCGACACCTCATGAAGCCGACCGCCTACCAGCACCGGCTCCTGCGTCCTTCCCTTGTCGAGTGTGTCACCACCAAAGCAAAACAAAGCATGCCTTGGCGGTACAATGCATCGCTCCCATGGTGTGGTTTCGCACAGCATGCAGTATATCGTCGACACCACTTGCAGGTGGTGCCTCAAAGACTTTCACTCCACCACCCGGCTTCGATACCATATTGAGCACACTTCGATGTGCAGATATGGGTTGCAGCACGTTGTGGGGCCTATCTACCAGGTCGGCGTTGCCACCAAGCGGAAGGGTGCGTTGGGTCACCTGCGCGTTCCTCCACTACAAACACAGGGCCCCAGGCTGCCCACCCCTGCTGAGCGACGAGCGTCCGAACGTGACGCATATGCTACGGCAGAGGACTTGAGGCAGGAAAGGGAGGACTGGGAGGCGGCGGAGCGCCAGCAGGCGGCCCAGGACCGGCTTGGGCCAGCTGTTCTTGAGGTGCACCGACAGGCTGCTGCCGACCACATCCCACCCCTGCTGCCGAGAGACCCTGCCGCCGGGGGGCCAAGCGGGGGCGCGCAATCTGTCCACACCGCTGCCGGGGACAGCCCAGATAGGTGGTCTGTATGGCGAACTTTGGTGGAGGACGTCACCGCGCCGTCCCCCCTATGGTCTGGCCTGGAAAAGGACTGCTTGTGGCATATCCGGCTGGATTGGTGCCCGTACTGGCATATTTGGGCATGCTGCGCGCACACTGCTTGGCACACTCGCGCTTTCTGGGATGCTGCCCGCTCCTTGCGGACTGAAGTTCTGGGACCGGGGCCTGTCCTTATCTCTGAGAAGATACGCAGCCACGGCAAGCGCGATGAGTGCACCTCAGCCAGACAGGCATATCTTCGGCACACGAACTCCCTCATGCGCTTGACCGAGTGCATTGGCGACAGAGGCGCCATGTGGTGGGCCGGCGATCTCACGCAGGCTGTACGTACTGTCATGAACGCCGTTGCCCCGGGCCTGTCCCTTCTCGCCGTCATGGTTGGGGGAAGAAAGTATGTGCTGGTGTCTAGACGGCAGCATGCCGCCCTCTCCTTTAGGGATGCTGTGGCAGCCGGCCTCCTGGCGAACACCGCTGGTCGAGTGCAACTTGCTGCCCTACACCACTGCGCGTCGCGCTGAACAGGTTGTGGTGTTTGCGTTTTCTGTCTCACTTTGTTGAAGGCTGCGTCACCATAGCGGTGCGCTTTTGGCCTGCACGGGTTTGACTCACGACCCCAGTGCCGAGGAAGGAAGGAAGGAAGGTTTACAGGGCTTGGGGTTCAGGATTTCTCACAGCATCTCACGGTTCTCAATCGATTTCCTTGTGGTTTGTGGCCATGTCTCTTTCGATTGAGAGGGAAATGGAATTCTAGAGTGTTTCTGGGAGGGAAGTCCGGGTACGCTGGGGCTTGGGGGTCTCTGACGTGTTTGTTCCAGACAAGGCCTTGTTAGGACTGCATTTCCAACGGATGGGCAAAGCTTGGCTGCTGTGTTGTGGGCTCGATCTTTATTCCAGCACGGAAAGACAGAATTCTACAATGGATCGGCCCTCGTCAAAAGCAGGTATAGGAGAGTTCAGGCCTCGGCGGGCTGCGTTTGGAGGCTGTTGCGGAAGCTTAAGGGGCAGGGGCCAGGGCACAATTCAAAGCTTCTTCAGTCTGACCGCGCACGCCCGAGCCTGGAACATTGTTTCGCCAGCAGACTGAATGTGAAGCGAAAAGCGTCGGGATGGATGCAAGAGAACACAGGTGCCAGCCCCGAGTAGCTAAAGCTAAAGCTGCTAGGTTCTCGGATTGCTTCTGGACTCTGGTTGGTCCCACGGAGGCTGCCATCGAAGTAGCGGATGCCTCGGAGCGCGCCACCGCCGTGGCGATGCTGCAGGCCCGCCGAAGGTTTCTGTTCAGGTATTGTGGTCAAGATGGAGCGGCAGCCTGAAGGATGTTTATGCATGAGGAAGGATCCCCTAGAAGATCTCCTGACCTGCGTCCTATGGACTCAGACCCAGCGAGCCTCAAGTCTGCTCAAACACCCCTAAACATTCCGAAGCCTCCTGCCCGAAGCCTGAATCCCTTGGGCTTTAAACTCAGGATGCACTGAGCCCCTCGAGTCGTGCAAGCCCCAGAAACAGGGGTTGCGGGGTTTCGGTCCTTTGCATCTCGGGAGGATGCATTGGGCTTTAGAGTTTCGGACTCTTGAGACGTCCGGGCTCTGTAGGGTATGCAGGAGTTAGGGCTTGGTTTCGGGCTTGAGGGTCTAGCAGCTTAGTGGAGCGTTGCACGGCTTCAGCCGGCTTGCTTCACGGATTTTACTTGGGAAGTTCAGCTGCAGAAGTCTAAGGCGTCTATAAGGTCTAGATGGGAGGCACTCCACAGGACTTGCTTTGCTTTGCTGAACCGACTGCTCAGACCCCATAGGGTTCAGCAGGTCTCATGCCTGGGCTTCCCTAAAGTCCAGGTTCTGTGAGCCTTTGCTGCATAGTCTGCCCAAAAAAGTTGCCTACGGCCTGGTGCACGCCGACTGGACCTGAATCTGCAGGGGATTCGGGCTTGCTGAACGCCCTCTCTCTTCATTATCGTGTACATCGCACATGTGTGGGAAGACTCACTGGGTCAGGAACAGGTGTTATTTCTGCAGTCTTTCAAGCCTGCAGCCTTCAGGGGTTCTTGAATCGTCGCTTCAGGTGTCGACTTTCCGAGGGTCACGGAAATCTGCCAGCGCGTCGCAGATCGACCTGATGAGGTGCAGCAGTAAGCCTAAACTGCGAGGCTAGTGAAAACTCGGTTTCCGCAGGTTCCTGCGTATTCAACACAATGTATCTGGTTCTGAAGAGGGAGTTCTGGAAGTACAGTAGGATCCCTGCGTAATGAAGTGATTCTCCGAATGAGTTAGCAGGTATCCATTTGCCTGCTCATTCGCTGTTACTCCCTGAACTGGGAAGGTATCTTAGAAACTTACAGTTTCACCCTGAATACTTCCGCGACCTTCGGTCTGGTTATCGCTGTGCCTGACGAGGCCGCGCCAAGCGCCGCCATGCTTTGGGCAGCGATGTCCTCATCTTCGGCCTCGGACCCTTAGAGCAGCCGAGCCCGTAGTCTAGGGGGTTTGGGTTAGAGGGTTCAGAGGGTTTAGAGGGTTTAGAGGGTTTAGAGGGTTTCGAGGGTTTAGAGGGTTTAGAGGGTTTAGAGGGTTTAGAGGGTTTAGGGCGCACCCCTAAATACCCAAAGCCTAGCGGCCCCTTCCTGGGCCATTCAGCTCAGACGTCCTGCGGAGGAGGACAGCGAGTCGCCCAAGAGGCAGCTAAAGGCACAGGGGTCAAGTTGGGGTTCAGCGTTTAGTTTAGGGCTCAGGGAACAGTTGAGGGTTTAGGGTCTGGGTTTGAGGGGGTACAGTTTGGGGTTTACAGGGAGCTCTTCATGCAAGGCACTTCAGGTTTCGGGGATGTTGTGAGCAGTCATCGGGCCTGTGGAGCTTGCGTCCTCAACCCTACTTATAAGCTTGATGTAGGGGTTTTCTTTCGTTCAAGGGACCAGATTTCTGGATCTTGGCCTCGAGGCGCTGGAGACCTAAAATCAATTCGGCCTCCGGGCGCAATCCAGTTGCCTGGCATTGAGACGATCAAAAGGAAGACTTGCGCTGCGACATTCCCTCTACGAAGGATCCCCAGCTCCCGAAGCTGAAAAGCCGCAGGCCCTCACCATCGCTCACGAGCTGCTCTATGACGAACGTGTCCTTTCCGCCTTTGCTGCACTGGAGACCGCGCCTTTACGAGGCCTCAAGATTTACTAGGTCTCTGGCACCGCCGCTTCTCCGCCTTGAGTTTGCAAACAGCGGAGCGTGTTGTCTACTCATGCGTATCCAGGGCGTAGACGCAGCTTCTGATTTTGTGCTCACAGCAGCGGGGAGCACCGGCAAGGTCTCGAAACTCTGGCTCCTGGTTCCATTCTCGGCAAGCCCGCCGAGGACGCTCATCATGCTGCTGCGTAGACTCAAAGCAATCATCCGGCATAGTTGCAAATTGAGCCGTTCAGCATGAGGCGGAGAAAATTCCTGAGCTTTAAGACATCCTACTGGTTCTTACGGGCTCCATGTGGTGCTTGCTGGTTTTGTGGGCGGCCAAGTTATCCAAATTGCTTGGAGTTGTCGTCTCGGCTCTGCAGAGGAGGCAGTGAGAATGCTCGCTGCAGAGGTCCGTCGTCGTGTGGAGGTGGGTTGCGGCATGTTGCGGCTATGTGCATCAAAGGAGAAGCTCCAAAGCACCCTTTTACCCTTGCACAGTACCCCGCTGTGAAGAGCCTCCATGGCCTTGATCCGTTAGGGTAGTCATCAGCAAGGAACTGCTTCCAAATGCCTATGGCTGAGTACCCAGAAGCTGTTTCGGCATAGTTGGAGTACGACTCGAAGCTCTGGAATCCAAACTCCGTTTCGTCCGATCGTCTCGAAGCCGCTTCTTCGGAGGAGAAGCAAGACACGGTTGCGCGCAGCTCCAGGCCCATCTCATGACTTTGTCCGACGCTGCGCGATCTATTTGAAGATTCGATTGGATGAAGGGGCAGACAATTTGAGATGCGTGTGACCGCATACTTGCGAGTAGGAACCTACGAGCAGCCTGCTCCATACGCTCAGGGGCTTTCCCTCCGCAGCACCAGCCATCAAAGCTCCAGATTTTGAGCCTTACTCCGACTACGTGTGTAATATGATGGACACGTTCTGCGCCACCACTAAACCCCAGAGTCCCCAGTGTTAGGTCCTACCGAAGGATCCCACAACGTCGAATTCCTTTGACATCCGATTCCCTTCGAGGCGCCGTGCCACTTGGAGCTTCCCCTCACTGCGCCGCGCGCGCTCAGGCGCTGCCACAATTTGGGGACTTCCGTGGGCATTGAGAACTCTCCCCCATTGAGAACTCTCCCCCCTTGGCCCAAATCATCATTACTTAGGGGCCTAAAGTCGCGACAAGGAGCTGCCGAGTCCTCACCAACCCAGCAGCCACGGCTCCAGCCGGGAGCTCTGACAGGGCATTTCACTTCTCCAGAGTAAAGACCTGCATGTGTTGTCCTGATCTCCGCTGTCCACCGAGGCTGTCAAAATCGGCGCCACTGGAGGACCTGCTGAGGGTTGTTGAAGGAGTTTGAAGGGATGTTCGTGCGGCATCTGATGGCATCGGCACCCTCAACCCCTTTCCTCCTTTGAGGCCTCGACTTGCATCCCCCCCCCCTTGGCCCCCCCCCTTGGCCCCCCTTGGCCCCCCCTAAACCTTCAGAGGCAAGGCAGGAGCCCGACCTCCTGGAAGGGCCCGAGGCCGGGAGCCTGATGAGCCATTCAAGTTCGCACGTCTCCCCAGGTTTTGAGCTTTGGATCCCCCCAAAAATGGGAACCTTGGAACACCCCGAAACCGCGCAATCCAACGGGAAATCCCAACACCCTTCCTTCCGGCAAGCCTTGCAAGCTTCTCGGCACCGCAACCCCCAAAGAATCAACTCCCCAAGGTCATGCCAGACGCTTGTAGCTCCCAAACCCTGAAAGTCTCAATTCCAGGAAACGACCTTTTACAAGCTACCTATCTAAAGCGGTACCCGAATTTGAAAATGAGAGCCGCCCCCCAGCTTCCGCTAGCTGGATTCAAGTCTATAGGCATAAACTTCGAGCCCTAAACCCAGGGGGGGCGGGTCTTCCCCAGAGGCCCTGCTCCGGCAACTCCGGCGATGGGGCTCATGGTACCACATCCGTGGGGAGCAGGACTCCATGGTTCAGAGGTTGCATGAGACTGGCTTTACATTACTGAAGTTGGTGAGTGTATATAGGTTGGTTCGTGTTGGCCGTCCGTTTGGTCATACTAGTAGTAGAAACACACTACTTCACATGCCGGGCTGATCGAATTTCGGGGGTCCTCTGATGTATCTTTCATAGCAATGCTCCTTGTAGTTTTGGGTACCAAGCCATTCTGTATCAACTTCATGGTTGCTTTGGTATTTCAGGGTCGCGGGTCGTTAGGTGAGGGAGATTGGGTCACAGGCAATGCTCGGGCTTGCCAGGTCTCTGCGAGACAGCCTGCATTCTCGGTTCTAGATCTAGCAATCGGGTCCCTGCTTTGTGTACGAGCACATTCATTGAATGCACGTACCTCCAATGCTCAAAGGCTAACGCTTACGTACACCTGCCAGAGCAGGAGAAGCAGATCCTTGGAGAGCTGCGACAGCGCTTTCTTTCTCTCCTGAATGGCCTGGCGCGCGTGGCAGAGGACGGGCTTGTGTTTTCAATCAATCTGGCTGCGATGAAGCTGCAAACACCCTCAGCACATTAAGACGAACACGCTTGCTGCAAACCCATCCCAACCCATGCCGAGGAGCTGGACTGCCTCGACGACGGCTCGTCAGGCAGCACATGGTCACTGTCGGCTTCAGGGCAATGAGATGGTCTTGCGTTCTTGCGTTCCAGGGCTTCAGGCTTGAGAGAAGGCAGCGGCTGACAGTGCTGACAGTGCCTTGATGTGCTTTGTGTGCCATCTTTGAAGGCCTACCTTCGCTGCTTGGGGCTTAAGGCTTCAGGGGTATGGACAGGGAATGGACTATAATGGATGATCAACAAACCATCACACGTCGTGGCCTGTATCCTAAACCCAAAACGAATTGCAGAGGTCGAGGGCCCGAACAATGAACGCCAAACCCGAAGCCTTTTGCGCAGGGATCGACCTCCGCGCGGTCGTCGCCCAGCTGCAACCTTTTATGCTGTCGGCCTCTGACTTGCAGGCTATTGGGCCTGGGGAGGGGGTTTGGGGGGGTTGGGGTTAAGGGTTTAGGGTTTGGGTTTCCAAGGGGTCCGGCATTCAGCGGGTACAGACAGAGCTGTTTAGAAAGGTCCCCGAAGACCCTAAGGTGCCCCGCCCCCCTTCAATGGCCTTTAGCAAACCTAGAAGGACTGAAGGACTTGCGCACAAGAGACTGCTGGGCAGGCCCGGGCCTGCGCCTGGTGTCAGGCCACCTCGTGCAAAACGGGGGGTTCGAGTGCTTTTGGGGGGGCAAGCTGGCGATTCCTTCAGAGATTTCGGGCTCAAAAAGTGTCACGACGCTCCAATGCATGAGCCTAATTGCCCTTAACAGTAATAGTAGCAGAGATAGTGGTCAAAATCGTAAGAATAGTCATCATGATGAGTAGTAGTAATAACAAGGATGCTCACTCTGTGGGGTGTTTTCCGCTCGGCGTAGGCCCTGGACGCCTCGCAGCAGGGTTGCGGGGCGAGCTCACCAGGCCCGGCACACAGCCCGCATGCCCTGAAGCTTCTCCCTTAAGGGGGTTGGGGGGGGGGTATAAATTCTTGAAACCCTGAAGGCCCTAAGGCCATGAATCCCCCCCAAACTCCTGAAGCCAAAGGTGCCGGAAGTTGCTTCTGCAACTTGGACTCCTGGAAGCCCACACTTTGGGAACCAGCTTCTTTTTGGGATGTGGATCTTCTGGGATGTGGATTTGACGCCAGAGCCTTGCTTCCCCTGCTTCTCTGCGAACATGAAGCCTGAAGCCCAATTAATCTCTTCCCGTCAATCCGATGCTGTCGCAGTTGCCACTTCACCACTCTCTGCTGGCTCCTCTGTGGACGTCGAGGTGCGGAATCCGAAGCCCCATGGACCTCACAGGGCTCGTGAAATGCTGTTTTGGGCCATTTTGGGCTGAGACCTGAAGCCTGGTAACTTGGAACATCATGGCGCTGGCTTTTTCCTGAAGTCTCCGGAATCCTCAAAGAAGGTGCCGGCGGTAGAACCAGAGCATCTGGCCGACTTTTTGGAAGAGGTGCGATGGACTGCGTGTGCTCGTGGCAATGACGTCACACCACCAAAGCTCAGCTTGCCCACTCAAGTCGTCGAAGAGCAGCCGGCCTCAAAGCCACTAAACCTTCACAGTCTAAACCCTGATGCCCTCAACATACCCATAAGGCCCAAAATTTTTGTATCTGGTATTCATAAAATTGTTTGATTATTATTTTAGATAATACCTTAAGGCCTGTTGGGAAGGCTCTGGCTGCGTTCGCCTCCTTGTCGCGTCGGCTCCGGGGCTGCGCAGCGCTGCGCCGGGAGGCGCCGCCGAGTGCTCCAAAAGCAGCAACGGTATATATAAAGCAGCTGAAGGGGCGTAGAGAGGTAAATTGGTAAGGTTTGAAGAGCAGCGCATCTAGGTCGGTTGCGCAGCGGCTGCTTGCTTATCGTAGATCTGTTGTTTGTATATGATCTTTACATACTCGAGCAGAGGCAGGGGTCGGGAGACAAGCAGGCACAAGGCAGGCTGGCACCCTAAGCTCCAAACACCGGAGAAGGTGCCATTTCTTGCAGGCAAAAGTGCCTTCCAACGCCCTCCAGGACCCAGAAAACCACCACAGCGGTGTGTGGAAGATGTGGTACTGTATAGTTTGGAATGCTGGATGAATCGAATTGAAATATGAACGAGCATCTACTGCAGTTCTGTAACAAGTTCTGCATCCTGCCATGTTGAGGGGCGAGGTGTTGAGAGACAACAACGCAAAAGCCCAGATCGGCCCTTGAGGCGGTTAGGGGTTGGGCTGCGCAGCTTGGGAGGCATTGGCAAAGTGGGGAGGTGTCTGCTTATTCAAGGGCCTGAGCACAAAACCCCCTAGACCTGCCTGTCCGGCAGGTGGTGGAGCAGGCAAAGGCCAGGATCGAGGCGACATCCCGTCTCGGTCTCATGAAACTCATGGGTTACCCTCACTCGAGGCCCGAGGATCCTCCTCAAGATTCCCAGATGATGTGCCCCCCCCGCAAGCCAGAGTCGCAGAGAACAAAAACTGGGGAGGAGGCGGCCTCAACTCTGCTTTCTTGCCAGGCTGGCCCCATCCATGCCTTCGAGGTGGGCCCAGCTTCGAGTACGGCATTGCGGGGCGTGTGAAGGGTGGCTAAGGGTTGCAGGGTTCATGGGCTTCAGCTTGGGCTTGGGGGGTTCTGGGCTTGGGGCTTCAAGGTTTCGGGGAAGGGGGGGAGGAGGGAAACAAGTTCATCTCCTTAAGTCAGGGGAAGGGCAGGCTCCCTGAAAGACGCCTTGTTACTGCCCGCACCGCCCATGAAGCGATGTGTTAAGGCCCCACCTTCCGGCTTTCATGAATGAAGACACTCTGTTACAAATCCTTCTGGTTGTCATCGGGCAACATCCACTCGACACCACCAAGCCAGAATCGCCAAGCCAGAATCGGACCACCCTACTCATGAAGGTCCGACGCAAGAAAGGTGATAGGATGAATCTTGACTTCTGCAGGGCGAAGTCCCTCGGAACACGCGGCGCGAAATCCTCCCCAACCCCCGGCACCCCGCCTGTCTCCCGGGGTTCGGGGTTCAGAGTATAAGAAGGCTTCGGGCTTCAGAGTTCAAGGCTTGACAAGGCTTAGACTTGGCTTAGAACTTATGAGAAGGAAGGACGTCAGTTCATAACAGGGTTGTTTGCTCACACAGTAGGGACCCGTTTCAATGTCCCTGTTGTAGTGAGCAGAGTTCAGATTCTGTGGCGAGCATTAGGAATCTAGGTCGGCTCCCCCCTAGGTTCTCCCAAAGGGAGATGCACGCTCAAGCGGCTGGTCGTGATGACAAGGCCAGGAGTTGAGTCTGGCATCTGGCTGTACTGTTCATTTCGGTAGCAGACTGGTGCATTTCATGCCATATGCTGCCCCCTTATTAGACTCGGGCCAAGCCTTGCTTCTTTCCCCTCTCGACCTCTCGATGCCGTGACAAGAATGTGTGTACCTTTGTGCCACGGACAGGTACAGAAGCGGTGTGCGACGTCGCCGGAACCATGAGTGCCCTTCAGCATAGTTCAGCATAGTTCAGGCCCCGTCATTCCGCAGGTCCTTGTAAGGAGACCCATAGCACATAAATGGAATCACCTCAAGCTCCCGGAAGCTGGACACTGTCACTGCCTTACAGAGCTCGCGGGCAGCTTGTCGGGGTGGGCCAGCCGAGGTGAGCTGCTGAACTGAAGTAAGTGCAAGTAAGTGCAACACCAAGCTCAAATCAACACGCATAATCAAGACCAAACGAGGGAATCCACACGAGGTTGGAGATAGGAGGAGAGCTGGTTATGCGCTTATGGCTCCGGCTCAGCCGACCCATTTCTGCCGCCGCCACCCGACGATGCACGAGTGGCGCATTTAAATTTGCCGCTAGCATGCCCGAGGGCGTTCCAAAGTCTTGGGAAAACGTGTGTTTTTCTTGTCTCACATTTGTGTGCCTTTACCTTGTTTAGATGGCGTGGACGGTTCGCAGGGCCTGAAGCGAAAGCTCAGAGGCCGAAACCCTTCGAAGCATTGGCATTGTTCAATACCATAACGTAAAGTATTCAGTACCATAAAGTAGCAAGTACTTCGAAAATGGTCTACACATTTCGTAATGGTGAGCCATTCGTGCAAAACTGATTCTCGATTCAGGTGAGTGCCTCAAGAACCCGAAATGCACCAAAATGCGGAAACCATCGCCCAGATATTGTTGTCGGCGGGATCTACACAACTGGCCCAGGGTATGCTGTCTGGTGCTTGAACCCTCTTGGGGTGAAGCCTGATGAAGCTAGCGATGACTGGCTTTAGCATTGAGAAGTGCCCAGAGCCCGACGCTGCACATTTGAAGCATCCTCATGCCAAAGTCAGCTTGATAAGCTCTTGCAGCCCTTGGGCCGTAAGACCCACAGGCCCAGATCAACATGCCTCCAAGCCACACAGGATCAGCAGTGCAGGACACTTCGCCTATGCACCGTGATGGAAATCAAACCCAATTGGCACCTCTGCCGCGTGCATGCTTCAGGACTCACCTGGTTGGCAAGGAGTATCGCCAGCTACCAGCTACCAGAAGATTGACTTGAGTGTCAGAGCTAACCTGGTAGAGGGACGTGTGCTGCAGAAGCTGCCATGAGTTACAAGACCCCCAATTCCCCCCCCCCCCCCGCCCAAAAAAAAGAAAAGCCACCCCCCCCATCCCGTCATACTGTAGAGGACCGTAGCACTGATTGAGTCCAGAGACTTTCCTCTCACGCCAGC
This sequence comes from Symbiodinium natans, assembly GCA_905221605.1. Classification (NCBI taxonomy): domain Eukaryota; class Dinophyceae; order Suessiales; family Symbiodiniaceae; genus Symbiodinium; species Symbiodinium natans. The sequence goes on along the minus strand of CAJNDS010002382.1, from coordinate 64,429 downwards.
TTCTGCGCACAGGAGCCAAACGAACGCTTGTGGCTTGCTTTGGGCAGGATCTTTTTGGATGCTTCCGGCAAGCCAATTTTCGGAACAGTGTGGCTCCTAATCCTGAGAACCATAGAAATCCAGAGCAGCAGTAGCCCTCAACCGCCATGAGTTCCCTCCTCCAAGCAGTCCACAGCCTGGGTTTGGTAATTTCTGAACCTACAGAAGCCGGTGCTCATGTACTGGTTGGTGACATGCCTGTTCCGTACTCGGCAGAGCTGCTAAGCGGCTACGCCCGAGCCGAAGTCTGCACAGGTCTGTGCCGCTTCTGCCGAACTGTTGCAACATCGGGGTTGCCTTGTAAGACCTTGTAAGACCCTAGCCGCGCTGCTCCAACCTGGGGACAGAGACCATCATACATTCAGAGCAAAACCGAAGCTCCACGATGCCTAAGCCCGAAGCCCTAGATTGGAAGGCCTCCCCCCGACTTCCGTGGGAATCTCAACTGTTTATACTGTTTGGTCCGGAACGCCCCGTCTGCAGGGCCACCCATGGAGCGATCAGCGTCTCTTCGATAGCCTTCTACTATACTGAACTATATTATCATAGGATTATCTTTGAATTATGTTCTTCTTTTGTATGACATTTACAGGTCACAGCATTGCAACCTTCAAGTACGTTGTTATTCTGGGTCCATGCTTCATGTTCAATTGTTTGATTATCAGGCTATGTGAGCCATCTTAGTTGTGAAATGTCGTAAGGGTATTCGAAAGGCCAGGCTGTCAGAGGCTGCGCAACAGCAACCTTGACATTGGTTTGGCCCTTTCAGACGGGTGCCCTTGTCCAAGTCGAGAAGACCGGAAAAGCCCCGACGCACATTCCCTCTGCCGCTGCTGACCAAGAGCCCTAAGCTGGTTCTGAAGTAGGCATTAGTGTTGTTATCACCATTGTTATTGTTATTATTCTCATTAATAAACAATCTGTATATATGTGCATTATTTTTATTTATGTATGACAGTATATCCTTTTTCAAGTTTCGATGTATTCTCGACTGTTCATCTAATCTGACCGGATATTCTGATTGCAGCAAAAGTGACGTATGTGAGATATCGAGCTGAGGGCAGCAGCGGCGAGGCTGTATCGCAAGAAAGGAAAAGCACGGGGCAAAACAGAGAGCGCATGCTGACCACTGATCCCCTGATAACCATTTGCCAGCACCCCTGTGCCTGGGGTCGTTCATTTATCCTCCCCTCAAGCTTGCAGGGAGTGCAAGGGTGACTGCAGATTCATGCTGTATGGCGCTGTGTGGGCTAAGTTTTTGGGCATCCCTTTTCGTGGGATACCCATGCCTCCAAGGGCAGGATACTCAGAGCGATGCCGGAAGCGTCCCAGACTTGGAAGTGCAGGCTTTGTCACTGCTGGCGGCGGCGACCGAACGTGATGTGGTGCCAAGCTCAGCCAAGGCTTAGGACCTTGTCTCCCTTTGACTGGAAGCATGCCACTCCCAAACCTGAAGCAGCCGAAGCCCCAATAGATCTTGTCTTGGAGGGTGGCAGCAGCCGGGTTGGCCATCAAACGCTGACACGAGTAGATCCTGCCAACTCCGTAAACCTGCCGGAGAGGTAGGCTCCAACAGCCAGAAAACCCTGTAGGAGCTCACCTTAGACGTTGGCCTTGCCTCGCTCTTGCCTTCCGGCTCCAGGGCGTTGCGTTGACTCTCGGTCATTTTAGGCATGTCAGGAACAGGTCAAAAGCCCTTGATGCTTGGTTCCCTTGTCCTGACTGTACACTAGCTCAGCCCGTGTCTCAGCCATGTGGATTGGAGGCCGGAAAGGACGGATAGGCGGGGGTGCATGTGCTTCGCAGCACGACTGCACTCCGAACGCATCATTGTGTGACAACAGGTCTGCAGGGTGGCAGTCCTGGCAATGCCTGGCCCTTGCGGGGGTCTGCTGTTGGGGGTTTTAAGTGTCGCGGCAGGTAACGAGGTAAGGCGACGCCCGCAATCAGGTTGCGCGTGGTTGAATATGTGCAGGAACCTTGCTGCATCTTGCTAATTCGTTGGGCTCACAGAACCAAGTGGTGCTTCAGAATATTTTGCGCGATTCACCAGGTCTGATTGCAGAGAGCCATCGATTTCACTAGGGTTTACAGCGCTCATAGTCCTTGGCAATCTCACAGCCCTTGTTAGTTTGGACTGTGCTATCTTGATCAGCGTTTAGGATCGCCTTAGCGCCAGACCCTCAAACGCTTGAGGTCCGCGCACACTCCGGAGATCTGCCCATCGCACCTGAGTCCCTGGGAGCAGGGCCTGGGCGAAAGAATCTTTACGCGTGGGCCTCGAAGGGGTAAATGAGAGTACGGGGCTTCGTCTATTCTAGGAACCGTGTGTTTCGGGCTCTTTGAAGGCAGCTTTATCTTTCGCTTTAGCGGAGCAAGTCTACGAGAACTCCAGGAATACGCGTTGGCCAAAAGGCTTTGGACCGATGTTTAGGTGGGAACTGGAAACGCCCAAAGGTCATGCAGGTGTACATCGTGGTTGTTGGGCTTGGGTTGAGGGTGTCAGTGCAGTGTCCTCAATCCTCAGCCATAATTGCATACAACCGAATTTTAAGCGGACTTAACAAACGAGGCAATGCTGCTGAAGGGTGCCGGTGAAGGCCGAGGGCTTGTGATTGTTTAGGGTTTCGGGATGCAGGTTATACGTAGGATCCAGGGCTCAGGGTTGTCACGGGTTTCTGCGACTCTTCGCTGGCCTTCGGAAGGTCCCGAAGGTAGAAATGCCGAAGGAAGTCCTTGAGAACTCTCTGACAACCAGCAGCATGCACAGCCCGTCGGTTGCGGTGGGCATTTGCATAGCAAGGAAAGGAGTCTCCACAGGGTAGCCTGCAGCCACAAGGATTCGTAGCCTTTCACTTGTCGTATCTTCGCAAAGAGAACTATGACATGCAAGTTTGAAGTTCCAACGCAGTCCAGTTTACTCAGCTCAGCTTACGATCGCTTGAGACTTAGGGTTTTGGAATTGTGGATGGTGCCTCCGGCGACTTGGCCGGCCAAAGCATGGTTGCACGGCCTCCCCATTTCGGAGATTCACTCGCTCGCGCACACGCACCTCACTAGCGATCAAACCTAGAAGACTTGTCATGCATGCATACAGACACATAAACAATATTAAACCATCGCATGCATGTACATGGGCTATCCGACCCTTCAAATTGTTTTCCATCAGTCTGCACAATGACAAGACGACGCAGGTGTTGCAGGAGCCCATTTGGAAGTGTTACTTGGCAGCATGTTGCGCGTGCGGCTGTTTATAGGGATCTTGGCGCACGGTATATCAAACAGCTAACAAGCCTCTTAAACCCGCCCGGGATGAGCATGGCAGCAGTATGGAGCTTCCATTCCAAGGGACTCAGAGGGACAAGTTCCAAACAAAAATCCTGTCAATCGTCCCCGAAGGCAACGCCTTCACAAGTACCCAACATGAGCTTGCTGTAGAAAATTCCGTGGGAGCCTTACTGACCCCCAGAACTCCCAAGCCGCAGTTCCCAGCAAAGGGCAAATACTCACCAAAAGCCCTTACAAGCTAAGCCCTAAAACGCCATAAAGCCCTGCAATCTAAAGACCCCCGAGAACCTCGCAGCTGAAGCCTCATAGGAAACCTGGAGCTTGGAAAAGCGCCTCCAATTTCGTGGGCCAGCAAAGCGCAGGACCCAAACATTTGAGGGTTCAAGGGTTTGGGGCCATAGGGGGCTTTTCGGGCTGTTTCAGGGTTTCAGGCTTTTGGTTGAAGGCTTTTTTTGTTTCTTATTTTTAGTTCTGGATTGAGTATGGGGACCTTTACAATGGGCCACATTTTGTTCATGGGGTCGCATCGGCTTGACAAGACCTTTGGGCGCAGGAGGTATAAGCGCAGGTTCGGTTTCGCATGATGGGAGCGCTCAACTAAGCTGAGTTTTCTGTTGCCGTGCTGACCTTGTCGGCCTTCTTGTTGATGTGATCCATGATTGTGCTGTCAATACGTCCTCCAACGTCCCAAACTCTCATCCGTCTTCTGCAGAGACCGACAAGCCCCCGTAGCCCCTACTCAAACCTTACAGAATCTTAGCCTGAGTTCTCAAGCACAACCCTAGCACAAACCATCCAAAAAACAACCGCAGACTTGCCACCCTCCAAATCTCAACCAAGTGCTCCGCAAGGAGTGCAGCCTCCACGCGCACCACCTCCGGACTTCCCGCTTGGGGCCTGGGTGGGGGGGGTGGGGGGTGGTGGGGGTGGGTGTCGGGGGGGGGGGTAGCGGGTAGGGGGGAGGCGGGAGGCATCCCAGAGCAACCCCACAAGGCCCCGAGAAGGCCCAAACTCCGTAGAGCCCCCGAATGTAGGTTTGTAGGCCTTTGGGGGCTTATGAGTTGCTTTTCGAACTGAGGCCCTGGGTGCACATCGACTCGCATCTTTGCTACAAGGTGGAGTTTGCACACCAGGAACATTCTTGGGGGCTCCACGGTCAACACGGGGTTCCTGGACACCCCCGTGGCATCCCGAGACCTCTCGAGAAATGTCAAAAAATTGCTCAAGCACGTTTCCAGCACGGACCTTGTATGGTAGGTGTACTCCCTCTGGCAGCGACAGATCTCACAAGCCTGCACTGCAGTGGCCACATGTTGGGCTCCTGTCAGGCTTCGTCCGGAAAAACCTTGGAGGTCATCGTGAAAGACATATCGGTGGAAAAGGGCAGTGCCGAAGCTGAGATTGTCCCAGTGCTGACGACCATCAGTCGTACTCTGGTGTCTTTACCACATTTTGTGGGCCTCAGTCGAAGCACCTCGTATGAGGGTTGTGGGGCATCGTGAAGGATTCGAATCGGGCGTATTGGGTGAACCCGTCATTGAGCAGTAGGCCTCCACGCTATTTGGGAGTTACGCTCAGGGCTTAACGTGACCTGAGGCGTGAAGATTGTGTTTGCGGACAATGAAAAGATTTGGAAGACCATCCCGATCAGCACCATCACCAGTAAGGACGGGACCCGTTGGGGGAGTCCTTTGAGGATGTTCGGTCCGACGACCCGCTCAGTCCTCTAACGCCACCAAGGAAGAGAAAACAAGCACGGCTACTAAGATCTACTAAGGCTAAGGCTTAAGTTGAATGCAAAAGCCCCAGAAGCCCTAAACCTCAAGCCCCCATGAACCACTTGAACCCTCAAACCTTCAAACCCTCAACCCCAAACCCTAAAACCCTCAACCACCAAGCATGGGCTTCCTGTCTCATTGGGTTCAAAAAGGACAACCCTCTGCTCGGCCAGTGGGGTGCGGAACGGGAGCGGAGTCGCAGCCCAGTGCGCTGAGGCCACGAAGTCGTACCTGACAAGCACTCCAAGAAAGGATATAGTGGGGCGGAGTTGTTCGGGACTGCAGGGTTTGACATTGGAGCTGTCTGTATCCGGCGTTTCGGATGCTGGAGCTAATGGGGAAATAGGTTGTTTTGGGGTATGACGAGCGTCAACATCTGAGGCCCTCTTGTGACATAACGCGTGCGTTTCTAAGGGGATGCCATGTAGGTCCTTGCTGCTTCTTTCGTCTGCCTTGTTTGCTGCCGGGGTTCCTGGCTGGGTCAGGGCACAGCAACTAGATTCTCCTTGGGCCGAACTGGGCATCCCAAGCTGAGCACATTGATGGGAGAAGGCCAAGTTGGGGTCCAAGAGCCCACAAGCCAGAAGCCCCTTAGGAGTTTGAGCATTGCTGCACACCGCTTCCCAATCCGAGTCCCATGATTTCGAGGCATGCTCCATGCAATCCACGCAGGTCGCGGACGTGAACACTTTCAACTGGTGACGTTGATAAAAGCGTTGGTCTTCTTCCTGTTGGCACTCCAGGCTAGAAGAGTGTGCAGTTGTATGCACGGCTGCTCCTGTCTATCTGGAAGGCCAACATAGCAGAAGTAGGACGCAGAGAACCTGTGGATCTTGCAGAGGGCAACAGCTGTGAGCTATGTAGAGCAGTGCAAGGCAGTGCAAGGTTACTGGTCGGACGGATAGTGCACAAAGGAACCTGCAGTTTCCGCTGGCTCTCGGATGGCATCAGACAATTAGGACAGCGCAGGTAGCTGGAAGGTCTACCTTGGTCTACCCGCTCCGAGACGTGGACTGCGCGTGCAGCGGTAAAATTAAAAGCGGCCCTACTTCTAAGCACAGGGGTCTGTGTGTGCCGCTCATGCTGGCCAAATAGTTGTGTTGGACTTGTCTGACCAAGCTAGCCATTGAGTGAATGACTCAGTTGACTGAGCACGGGTTCTCGAAGGTTGCTACAAACACACCTGATAACCAGCACAGCCAAAGAAGCTGAAGGGTCAAAAGAGCCTGAAAAAGCTTTCCAAAATCATTCCCGCACGCGGCTCAAAGCATTCTTGTACGTTCGAGTTGCCAAGACGAGCTTCGCTTGCAGCGCAAACGGAGGTGGGGCCGGTTGTGATCGCTGATGTGGATTTGATTCCGGCCTTTTGTAAGGCTTTGGTCAGGGTGTAGTGTTGAAGACGTGTAGGCCCCTCCACTGATAAACTCTTTGTGAAGTCTGGTCCCTTCATCGAAGGTTGGAGTTCGATGGAGGATTTCGGGATGTTCCAGAGGATGTTAGAGAGAGAATGACAGGCCCGTCTCACCCCCTCTCATGGCCCCTCCCGATGCGCAGACTACGTGCGGGTCCAAGCAAGCGAAGGGATGAAGGGCAACGGAGACAGGAAGCCGACGTATGTTAATCTGTTAGTGGCTCTTAGTGCGTCATCAAAGCTGAACCCCGAAAGCTTTGGTGCCCTGAACCTGGAACTTGGGGGGGCTTGCCCTTGTTGCACTGGACTCCCTCGCGTTCTGACAAGCACTGCAGCCTTTGGGAGGCAGTTGAGAGATGGCGAAGCAAGTTCAGGCACTGCCGACATGAAAGGATTGTCAGAAGCAACTTCATGTTCTTTATAGCCATCGGGACCCTTCCCTCAAGCCTTGAAGTGCCGGGGGGGGAGGGAGGAAGGGACGGGGCCAGGTGCGCCGTTGCCTGCGCTTCGCTCTGCCGCTGGCACTGCTCACAGCGCTGGGGCTGGCCAGGACTGTCGGGACCTACGAGAAGTGTGACCATGTTTGCTTCGTTCGGCTCGAGGGCGTGGCTCGCACAAAGCCTGCTGAGAATTTTTGAGGTTTGAACTTGCAACTGGGATGAAAACGCCTTACAGAGGTGAGAGGTTGTGACTGCATGTGTCATGCACGGACAGATGTTCAATTTTTGCATGTTTGTGGGATAAGTTCTGGACGTCGAGAGACATAGAACTCGCGGGTACGCGCACACGGGTAAGCATTGGGCGGACCCCTTTGCGGGGGAGCATGCTTAGGGCTCGGGGTTGTGGGGGTGTGGGACTTTGAGACAGGTCCTCGGCTGTTTGCCCTTTAGAGGGTTCAGGCTTCGGGGTCTTGGGGTGTGCCATCACGCAAGGGGGAGATCCTTCATAGACCAGGCCAAAGGCTTTTAAGAGCCGCGCCCCCTAGCATCACGGGGAAAGAGATCCTCGCTTACTCAGTGGACTCTCTACCGCTCCATGGGAGGCTTTTGGTTGCAGAGTTTCGTGTCGCGTTGGCCCTGAAATTCAATCCGTGGCTTGGAGCCCTGAACCTACCAAAGCCCAAGACACTCCTTGAATCCTTCTCGCTACTAGCCCAACTAGCCCCACCTTTGAGGAGCTACACAGCAATCCAAGGCCAGGCCACGGATCGGTTCACAGGTTGAAGCTTTCGGGTTGAGGGTCACTGGCATTCCCGAACAGACCTCACTTGCGCGCTGCAATCTTGGCAGTTTCGGGCCCTCTGAGGACGTTCAGCAGACCTATGTAGGTCCTGCTCAGACGCTCTGTTCGTGTTGCACAAGCCTGGTCTAGGACGCCTCTAAAGACATTGCCCGCTTCCTAAGAGCACGCACCCTGGAGTACAGAGACCTGCTGCGGCTCAGGAGTGAACAGGAGAAGCCCGGTCAAGGCCCTTGTGGGGCATCGGTCGCAGGGTGCTTGATTGCTTGATGACAGAGAATGTGGTACTGCGCAGAGGGAACCTCGCATCATGGGAGCTGGAGTTGTTTTCTATGGTTCGGTTGCCAACATTGATGAACACGATTAGAGTTGCTTCGGTCGGCGTTTGCTGCCGCATGAGCCGATTGGTTGATTGCGAGACTTCAAGGACTGCGCTCTCGACGCAGCAAATACATGAAAAATGGTAGTCGGGTGGCATTCAAGGAGACCGATGTCCTGTAAAGGCTCCAGGTATGCCCCGCCGAACTAGGGGAGCTGGTAGTGCACATGAACCTCGGTTCACGTGGGCCTCTAACCAGACCATACCCCATGAAGTGCACCACACGGAAGGGCGCGACGGCTGCAGCACCCGAGGCCACTCTGGGATGAGGGGAAAGCAGCGTGAAAGCTGCTTCTCGAGTCGATCTATACATCACCATGGAAGATGTCTCACAAGTCTGTATTGCAGCTTCTTGTCTTCATGGCCAGAAGCCTCTGAAACCAGTCTTTGGGCCCGGGTGTTTGGCCGGTAGGAGCGTTGGGCATGATCACGGTTGCGCCTCTGTCTCTGGTGCGGACACGGCAAGAACATCTGAACAGGTGGCGGTGGAATGGGTCAATGGCCTTTTCGAGGACTCCGATTTTCTGTTGCTATCAGTCCTGAGGAACGATTTCACAGACCGCCAAAGAATAAAGGGCATTCATCCCACCATTGGCCCACTGGTACGCCAAAACTGCACCTGCTGTCTTTCTGCTTCGTTAAGATGGCTCAGGTGCCGTGCTGAGGCACGACAAGCCTTTGGAGTTAAAGCCTCGCGAGGCTCCTTGAAACTGCCTCCGAACCACGCGCTCACTCGCCAAAACTCGCCTGGAAAGACGCACATTCGCAAGAAAATGATGCATGCCACAACACAGAGAAAAGAGCAATGCCCATGATGCAGCCTGAGCGCTTGCATCCCAGGCAAGCTGTCAAAACGCACCTAGAACCACTTCAAGTCTCCGACCCAAAACCCTGAACGAGCCCTAAACCCCTTCAAGCCACTGAAACCTCCTCAAATTCCCCGATGTAGCACAAGTAAGGTCGCAAGTAGCAATCCACGCGCGACAGCCCTTCCACTCGAAAGCCGCACTCCAGCAGTCCTTAAGTGCTCAAACTTCAAAAGGCCCCGGCCACCTAAGCCCGAAGCTTTTGTGGAGTGAGGAGGGTTGCTGGATGTTGCTGGACTATGCTGGACTTGGAAGCGTACCGCAGGTATGTTCAACCTTCACCACCAATGTTTCTTCAACCCCTAAACGTTTAGGACCCCCAAGAAACGACCCTCAACAACGCTAAAGCCTCTCGACGCCTGCTTCTCAAATTCTCGGCAGGATGGCAGCTCACGGCAGCGGCTGGCCTTGCAGGAAGCCGCGAGGTCCGCCCTCCCCCCCCCCCCTTCACCGCCTTCTGCTCTCCGTCTTCTCGTGGCTTGCTTCGGCTTTTTGTTTTTCGGGGGGGAGTTTATAGGGCTTTCAGGTTTGAGGGCTGTTCCGGGGTTTTCAATGTGAGGGAACTAACGTGTCATGTGTAGTCAGGTTTTTTGTGTCCAGGGGTTCCTACATGAAAAGGTGATGTTTTGGGGCTTCGGGTTGCAGGTGTGCCAGGGTGTAGGCTTAGACTCAGCACCTGGAACATTTGGGCTGAAGCATAGGACTTTAGGAGGGTTCACGGATAAGGGGGGTTCAGGGTGATGTTTCGGCTTTAGGGATTGGGTGTTCATGTCTCAGGGAGGTTCGGGTGGCTTCTATTTTACGAAGGGAAGGTTGCAGGGTACGCAATTCCATAATCCCCCCCCCCCCAGCGTGCTGGCGGGAGGCTGCTCATGACCATCGCACCCATCGTGAGCCCACGACTCAAACAAGCCGCTGCTGCTTTGAATCTGAAGTTTTGGGTTTTGGTGCTGCGCTTGTAGAGGCCGAGACTTGCACTGCACCACACACGATCCGTCGGACTGCTGTTGCTTGTCAGTTCACAAACGATCAGGATCACTGACGCACGCACGACCCTTGAGACTGCCAGTCGGGTAGCCCCGTGTGGCTGAGTGGTCACAGGTCACAGTTCAGTCGTCCACGTTGCAGCGCTTGCAACAGAACGAACGAACGAGTCCTGAGTTACATACGTTTGAGCAGTCTCCGCGCACAAAGTCCAGATCAAGGCGGCAACTTGCAGCTTGCTGGCCGATTTAGCCAAATCCTTTCGTTTTTTGAGGCCTGGCAGATCAAACTGGAGACTCCGTGGCTGGGCTGTCAAGCATCGCGGACGCCCTGGATGTACTGGACGCACAGGCAGGTTTGGGGTGGCCGAAGGGTCACCGAGAGCTTCAGTCCAGTGAGTCTAGACTAGAGTGTTCAATTTCCAGACTTGAGGGCGGGGCGTATGCTTTTTGAAAGAGAAGACAATGCTAGAGATGCTCCGCTTTACATGCCAACAAACAGTGACAGCACATGGCGGGTCGAAGAGGCCGCTTCCCTCGAAAGCTGGGGTGAGCTTCGTGGGAGAGCCCCTTCATCGGAAAGCATCCTTTGCAGCCTGAAATCGCGAGAACACGCGAGAGCATGTTGGCTCCACTTCTGATGACTCTAGCGTGGACCGTGGTGGTGACTGAGTGCTTGTTCACTCCTTGCAAGAAGGGGGGCGTGGGGTTGGCTCCACACGAGAAAGTGGTAGGGGGGAGGGGGTTCAGAAATAGGAAGTGGGAGAATTGCGGTTCATTGGATTCCGCCATAGGATGGGGTGGAATTGCAACCACTGACGCCTGGCAGAATGCACGTGTCTGATAAGAGCATGCATCAATGACCTGCACGACTCGCAATATCTTCCGAGCACAACCCCAAGCACCATGTGGGGTCAACACTGACAGGGTGTGCAGCTTTCCGCGTTGAGCCCAGGTTTAAGGAATCCCCCCAATCTCCAAAGCGTTCACCGCAGCATCTGCGGGAAAGCGTAGGAGCTGATCCGGGAAGGACAGGCTGTGCGAGCCCCAGTCTCCTCCCAGAGTTCGGGGCTGGCTCAGGGCTGCACAAATCCGTGCAAATCCGCACGAATCCATGCTGAGCTTCTTTCCTCGAAGGCCCCTTTGCCTTATTAGTCGCGATGTAGGCCCAGGACGAGAGGTCTGACGCTGTGTTGGTTGTCTGGATTCTACCCCCCCGGGCTACTGCCGATTGCAAGTGGGATTTCTGGGCTCTTGGCTGAGGCTGCAGCATCACTTCAGTTGGACAGAGATTCTCGGCTCCATTGGAGGAGGCTTTTCTTTAGTGAGGCTGCGCAAATGGCCGAGGTTACGGAGTGCTTAGCTGTCATAGGGCTTGCTATTATCCCAATGACGCTGTGCACGGTAGTCATATGGTGAGTGGCTCACGATGCCGGGTCTAGCGTCACGGCGTTGGTAGGGGCAGCTTTGTCGCCAACGGCCCAATTCTGGAAACTTGTGCAAGCAAGCGGGTGGTGCTGAGCCAACCATGCAGTTAGCTTTTTGGGTTCGTGAATTTGGTGGATGCCAACTCGAAATCATCGCCGAGTCAGTGCACCCAAACTGCATGCAGGGATGGACTGAGGACTTGAAGGTTCTGACTTGTTCTTGACTGCCTGGGCTATTCCACCTATAAGCTCCAACTCCTGAGCACTTTGAATTTCGAGGATTTGATTCAGCTCCAGCTCGCGTTGGACGATGGTACGGAGAAGGCGCGAGATTTCGGCTCCGCTTCCCGAAGAACCGAGGGCATGCTGTGAAGTCATTCACGTTCGAACCGAAGCCAATTGCCGCCTCAGCTCCGGGCAGTCTTTCCAACAAGCAAAGAACTCTGAGAGCTGGACTCCGGCGAGCAGTTTCTCGGACCCTCACTCTGAGGTCATCGACCTGTTCCGGCAAGAGCTCGGAAAGCCTGGGAGAGCTATGTGAGTGAATGCAGGTCTTGTGCAAGTCTTGCCGCCCACACCCGCATTCTTGCAACCACTTGGGCTTGGGTACTCTGAGGGTGTGCAAAGCCTTTGCTAACAGAAGCTGCTGTCCTTAGCAGGACAGCTCAGGTATGTTCATCAGGCAGATCAGGGCGTCTTCTGTCGAGACTTGCACTGACTTCCATGGCCCTTCTTGCAACGAAATTTGTCAAGAGATCAGCGAGATCTTCCTTCCTCCATGGGTGGCGGCTGGAGATGGCCAGAGACTCCTCATGTTAAGTTTTAGCATTCTGCCCTTGCGGACCCCGAAGAGGGGTCGAATACCATGTGCCCTCCAAGAACTTCAAGATGCCCCGCCCCCTAATGATGGGTTCTCTGTACTGAGTATAGAACATCGGCAAGTCTACTTTTGCTCCATCGGTCTTTATCTCGGGCTAGTAGATGTTTGGTGTGTGCCGTACAAGAGGCAGCCAACTTGAGCTCCGAAACCTTCATCGAGAGATGATAGCGTAGAGCAAAGAGGAAGGGTTTGCAAGGACTCCATGCAACTCTGGCGCCCCAATCCGAGTTACCTGTTTCTGGGCCAAGATCACTCTGCTTTGAGCCCCATGCCCCCCCCCAAAGGGGCGTGGGATACTATTGATTTAGGCCTCAGGGCGATGCTTCGGAGGTCCCCGGTTGTTCTTTGCCAACTAGGCGAACCCCAACACAGAAGGCTCGACTCCATAATCTTTCAGAAAGCTTTAAACCTAGTGAACCAACTACCGCCTGAAACATCCGTTCAAGAAGTAGAACCCTTGCACCTGAGCTACTATGTCAAGAATTCGTAAAGGCCATCTGTCCATGCCGCCTCGCTCTTTCAATTCGCCAAGGGCCGCGCGTTGCCGAGCCATGTGTACAGGGACCCTTCTGGCAGGATCCAAGTAAATCGAAGCTGGGTCTAGGGAATGGTCTTTCCTCATGCGGCTTTCAAGTTTCCAGCCGATCTCCATGTACTGAACTCTCTAGCTCTGTGAGCATCTGTCCGTAGAAATCCATGAGCTCAGGGATGCTCAGGGCATTGTGCTAAATGGCATCCGTGTGAAAGTTAATTACACACATTGCAAGTCACAAGTTGTAGTGTCTTGTACATTGTGTGTTACGACACGTTGAGCTCCAAAGCGTTCGAAGGCAAACATAGAGCTGCGCTCAATTGTTCCGATGCGCATTACATACATACTTGGGGAGCTCCTGATTTACTTGGCATTCTCAAAGACTGGCGGGTTGGATCTAAGTCGATCCACCGCATGTTTCCTCTGGTGCCTGAACGTTTGTCTCTCGCCGATTGTCAAAGCAGGACGTTGAAGGATAGCATCTTACGTACCCTACCGACTTCTAGTTGAGCTTAAGACCTTCTAAATACACTCATGAGCAGTCGGTATAGTCGAGCTTCAGACACTACTGTCAGCGACGCGGCATGTTTCGAGGGGAGACTGGACGAGCGGCCGTGGAGCGGTGCTTTTGCCCTAGATATGTGGTTTGTTTGACAATTCGGGGTAGTGTACAGGAGATGCTAGCTGGCAGTGACGACCAAATAGCCGAAACCGTCGTTGTAGGTTTTCCCACATCATTGCAACGGTACACTGTTGGCTTGCATAGTACACTGTTGTGCATAATATAATTACTAAACCCGAAGCCGCAACGCCGAAAGTCGATAATTATTGTGCAAAAGCAAAACCGAGAAGCGCCCAAGTTTCAGCTTGTGGCAGGGGTTGTCGTAGTCCTAGCTCACGCAGTTTAAAACTAATTCTAAATCATGAATCGGCAAGTCCTGGATGTCAGACTTGGTACTCGTAGTTTTGAACCCGGACCTGCCGCCACCGCAGCGGCGAGCGGGGGGGAGGGGCGGAGGGGGGGGTGGTCAGGGAAGGCCAGGAACAGACAAAAAGGGTTCAACAATTTGGTGTCCGTCCCCCAATGGTCGGCCAGATGCCTCCTGACTCCATTCCAAGGGAAAAAGTAAGTACGCACCGAATAATCAAACTGCGTCAGGTGTACAGTAGGGGATCGGAGGCCTAATCGGATCTTCTGGTCACAGTCCTTCTAGACTCGTTCAACGCCTCCTGTCCCTCAAAGCAAACACTGTCAATGTTTTGTTGTTTTGCGTTAATTTTCAAGGCCACTCCACGCCGAGTCTCGGTGCAACTGCCTCAGCCAGTGACTTGCGAAGAGGTTCGGCCTCTTGCTGGCCTCCCCAGACGTTTCAAGACAGAGGTTCTGCTCAGCCTGACCGGGGGACGCTGAAGCATGATTTGATAACACCTAAATGCAAGCTCCGTAGAGCAGAAAAATGCAGATGCACGATAGTATTCGTGGTATTCTCTGCAAGGACTGAGTACCGAGATCCAGACAAACTGAAATCGAGACAGATTTGATGCGCACTTTGCCACATGCTGGGCAAGAAAGAAATACCCAGTAGCGATCTGATTGGTTGATGACTGTTCAGGTCTCATGTCAGACCTTTGAAGGTTTGGGAATGTACTGTTTCTTAGGTGCCAGGAGCGCGTCGCCATGACAGCACAGCGGTTGGTACGGTACAGTGGTGCAGCAAAGCTGATAAAGCTCGAAGTATATTCGGAATGAAACACCCACCCCGGCGACCTGATGCAAACATGACTCCGTGTCTCTGCATATACATGTCACGGAAACAGCACCATTCATTCTGCAAGCGCCGCAGTTCCTACTGCAACCTCAGCACTACCACTGCGACTATAGAAGCAGAGGCTTCGAGCAAAATCCTTCAAAATACTCGTAGCCAAGGAGAGGCGGCCCAGGGTAGCTTTTGTACCTCTACGGCCTTTGTCAGGAGCTGAGGCGCTGTCACTGTAAAACACGTGAAATCCTACGACCCCTATACCAGGCCCTGGCTCTACCATGAAGGGGCACAGCATCGTGCCCAGGTTTGCACAAGGTTACACATGTTTAGGGCCCCGCGCTTAACGCTTCAGTCCACCCGACCAGGGTGTGCACAGTCGTGACACTGCACGCTTTGCTTGGAGCACAGCGGCATAGCTGTCCCTGCCTGTCGCGTCAACTACGCCGTGGTTGAGTCTTGGCAGCTGTCGGCTGCACATTCGTTGAGCCGGGATTTCATTGGCAAAAGCTGAAGCCAAGATGATCCGCTCCTACATTCGGTTGCGGCAAGAGGATCCGCAGGTACAGCTATACTGGACCGACACGCTTGTACAGAGACGATGCATCCCCTAAGACAGCACCGCGGCCGTCAGGGGAGACCGCTGGCTTCCGAGACCCGAGACCTGAGACCTTCAACACCGCCTACACAACTCTAATCCCTAAAAGCAAGGCATGGGTCAATGGCAGATCAGTGGAGCATCGCTGGGATTCGGACGCTCTTCTGCAAAACTTCAACTTTTCTCGAATCGTGTGCATTCGAGGCACGTCTTAAGATACTGATACAGCTTTGCGGTGCTGATGGCCTCGGGGTTGAGCAGAGATTTCTGGAACAGTCATGGGGGTTTCGGGCATTCTGATGCTCCGGGGCGCTTTGACGACATTCAGCAACTGTATCTCTACATTTTTTGCAGGAGACATCGAAGCCTGAGCATGTAGATTTTCGTGGATGTGCACTTCTGAGTGAAGTGCTCTCTTCACCCATCTTCACTGGGAAGTTTCCGGCACATTGGTGCAGCCCAGATTTGTCGACACTATGCCAGCCGCCAGCAGGGACGGGCAGAACATCACGCATGCCGCGAGATGGCCCAAGTTCCGATGCTGCCGTGTTGTTCCTTTCTGGCCCAGCAGCCATGTCGTGTGGCTGGGACACACGATTCCTGACTTCTGCGCCAAAGACCAATCCTAAGCACAATCCTCAACAATGCTTAAGAAAAGGTGGCCTCGCCGCAGCATGCTGGGAGAACACACAGCCATAGCCTCTCCCAGTAGGAGGCTACATGCTGGCTCAGGGCTGTCGGTTGAAGAGTTCCACAAGCAAGCATGAGAGTGAACCTGGCAGCAAAGGTCTCTTACAACACTGTCGCCAGAGGCCCAGCGTTGGAGTGAGAGAGAGCGAGAGGGAGCGAGAGAGCGAGCAAGGCGCAAACAATCTATTCTGCAAGTACTCTTCCACACATTTGGCTTTTCAGCCGGGCGTCTTACGTGAAAGCACTTTCTGCCTGAAACTGCAGGCTTCGCACTTCGATTCATTATGCTTTCGAACACACACACACACACACACAAAGTCCCAGACGACCTTCAGGACGATCCTCAACACCTCAAGCTGAATAGCTGCCTTGGCCGCCCAGGATTCGAAAAGTTCCGAGCCCCAAATTCTTCGCAGTTCGACCACAACACACACGTGTGGCTCCCCCATGCCAGGGACCCCAACACGCCAAACCCAACTCAAGAGCGTTACGCCCAGATCTCTGCCTGTGCCAAGCGCAGTGCGTGGGCGCAGGGTGCCCTGGAGTTAGGACTGCAGCTTCAGGAGGTTTAAGGGACTTGGGGGGGCGGGTGGGGCGGAAGTCACGTTGTGATGAACTTCAAGGATGTTCCGTGTCGCTGGTTCCAGGACGATGGCATAGGGTGCAATAGGATGGATAAAGGAGACTGGAGGCCCACTCAGGCTCGGACGGCGCAAACCCTTCCAGTAAAACCCTAAGGCCCTCAGAAGCCCAAGCAACATGTTCTCCACCACGCGACTCAGGCATGCACTCTACCTCCTGTGGGAGGACCTCCTGGGAGGCCGAGATCGACTGGGAATACGATCAGTCAAAGCGGAGCGAAGCGAAGTTTCTCAGAGGCATGGACATGAGATGCCAAAAAATCCGCCTTAAAACCCCAAAAAGCCCGCCCTAAAGAGCCGTGAGAAGGCTTTTGGGAGCGGGCGGAGTGAACTCACGTACTCTGTCATGAATCAACTGTTCGGCCTGACCCAACAGATAATCGGAGCTTTCCGCACGTGAGAGGGGGGAGCAGGAGGGGGCCGGGGACTTGTGAAAATCTCTGTAGCCTCAAAAGTGACGAGCGCTGCCGCCAACGTTGGCAGTTGCAGTTGCGAAGGCTTTTGAAGGTCTTGGCCATGCTCCGATGAACCGGACAAACAAGTGATAACAAGTGCTTCTAAGAGCTTCAAATCAAAAACACTTCTGCAGGCGGAAGCTCGACCACCGCCGACCTCATTTCATTCAACGCGGGCATCAGCGCCTCCGGCTGAAGGTTGCAAATTTGGGCGTCCGCGGACGGAAGGCTAGAGAGCTTAGGCCCGAAATCACAACGCCCTCGACACCCCCTAAGCGTTCCCCTGTGCGCCGAAATCCCGTAAGTAAAACCCTACCATGAATCTCCAGGCGCCTTCACCCCAACTCTGCATCACCTCACACTTACAGTAAGCAGCAACCTCTTAGTTCCCCAAACCTTCGAAATCCCTTGAGCTCTGAACCCTAAACTCCCCTGGGCCCCCAAGAGCCTCCAAACCCCTCCGGACTTGAAGACGGACCCCCCAGGCGCCTGCGAGAAGTCTGCGCAGTGGGAGCTGGCGTTTGAGCTGGCTCAGGCGACCGGGGGTTTAGGGGCTTCCAGAGGGGGCTATTTGGGGCCTTGGAGGGCCTTCTGTTTCGCTTGATGGGCTTATAGCGTTGTGCTTGAACGGTTTGGGTATGAAAGTATTTTTCGCGGATTTCTCAGGCGCATGTTCAAAGGTGAGTGCAAAAGGGAAGTTCTTCAAGGTCCATAGCACCTCATAGGCAGTCTAATAAGAGGTCGAAGAGGAGGTCCCGGAAAAGGTATGCATTTTGTAGGAGAGGGTCACACGCCACAGAGGATCAAAGTCGTTGAGGGGGTCCCTCCAGGGGGGGTCCATAGGAGGAGGGTGCGAAGTTGTGGAGGGTCAAGTCCAGAGCTTGTGCAGAAGGTCTTTCCACCACAGCTCCATAGAAGGTCCAAGAGGGATGGTCCATAGAACTTGCATGGTCCGATGCAAATGCCGAACATCCTGTCATCCTCGTCCAGTTGCGCCTGGAGGGCAAAGGATGCGAATTGAAAACGCAAGCCTGACAAGGAGGATAGAAACTTGGCCAAAAAGCTGAATTGATTTCACAGACACACAGGCATCAGGTAGATGCATACAGCCAAACAGGCGTTTACAGGTTTTCGTGCGATCTCAAGTGCTTCCGAATTTCCAGTGACCGAATTGGGCCAACAACTTGGAACGAGCTAGCGCAGAACTTCCTGTGACCCCCGGCGCCGATTTCAAGCGCACTCTTGTAAGCCGGCGATCAGGAACTACAGCTGCAGGGACTGCGAGCAGTGGCCCGACAGCAAGGGACGATCCCAGGATCCAAGGTCCATGGGACACACATGGTTGAACGCATTCTTGCTGCGCCAGCGCACCTGTGCTTGTGAGCCCAGGACCTGTTCACTCTGAATGCGGCTTTGAGCGCATGCAGAAGCACTGGCCAACCCGGCACATTTTTAATTTCAAAGAGAGGCGCAAACATGGAGGATTCAAAGTGGGGCCTGCTTCGAAACATGGAGCAGGGTTTGACAGCTTGGGCTGACTGACACTAATTTCAGACGTGGCTTAGGTGGCACCAGTTTTGGCAGCATGTGTCACGGTGCTCTCTCACAGTTAAGAGAATATTGCCAGGAAACTGGGAACAGGCGTTACATGTGTTGGACACCATGCTACCGCCTCAGGGGGCCCTTGGGATCATGGCGCAGTATTGGCAAGTTGCACACCCAACCATCTCTGCTACACCATTATTTCTTGATAGAGGTTAAAGTTTTAGTAATCTTGTTACATGGTCGTCATTGTTGCTCTTATTGCGCTTACTGTCCTCCAAGCCGAATCAGGAGTCATGAACGCCTGCGTGCAGATGCTGTGAGCTGCAGCGCGGCTGTGGGGGCATGCGCCGGGCCGCCTAACTCCGCGGAGGGTCCTGACACAGCCCAAAGATAACCCGAAACCCTGAACCCGAACTAAGTCCAGCAAGCTTCAGGCGCGGACAACCGCCCTCGTCCCCCCCTCCACATCTCTGAGAATGCCCCACAGCCAGACCATTCATCCTTGAGTGCTGCGTTAAGATGGCATGGATGTTTCTCTGCGTTTCATTCGGGATGACCGCGGCATGGCCAGTGAGTTCAACAACACGGCCACCTTTGGGTTTCTGCAGCTTTGCTGTCTCGCGTTTCGCCAAGATTGCCGCCAGGCCGTCAATGATCTGGGGGAGTTCGCATCTGTTCATTTTTCGAGCTGCTGTAGATCCCGAGCAGTCCAGGTTCAAGGGCTGTTAGGGGGCTCGCTGAATGACATGGTTTTTGCCGACTGCTAGCCGGTTGCCGGACTCCTGAGGCCCGCGCTTCCCAATGGGTCTGGGGCCTAGGTGCACCTTTGGAAAAAACCGAATCTTTTTGACGATGTTGGGCACCTTCTCTGACGTTTGGATGTTGCAGTGATGTTGCAGAGCCTGTTCAAGACCTGCTGTTCAGACAGTGAGCTGCACGACTGAAATCCAGGTCATTAAGCGGCACGAACCTTCCCAGACTATTCAATGCCCCTAAAATTCTATCCCCAAGCCTCTTCATGAACCGACCTGGCAAAGGTTAGACAAATCTGGTTCGCCCCAAGAAACCAGAGCTCCCAAAGCCCTTCTCAGGACTTGGCACTGTGGCAGTTCTTCTCCATGCGAAGCGCAGGCAGCTTAAACTGATTTTTCGGCTCGGATATGGTTACACGAGAAACAGGACCAGGATTGGTGCGGAGGCACCCGTCCTCCGAGCATCAATACAATGATGAAGAAGTACTGCAACAGCGAAAACTACTGAAGCGAGCGTGGGGTTGCAAGACGCGGACACACACACACACACACACACACACACACACACACACACACACACACACACACACACACACACACACACACACACACACACACACACACACGCACACCCTCATGCCAAACAACGCCTACATGGGGAACTCTAGTACCCCCCAAATAAACCCCAAACTCCGGAACCCCAATAATTCAACACCAACCCCCTTTAAAAGGACCTCAAAAAATGAGTTCCCGGGTTCTGACCTTGCATGACCTCAGGTTTCTGGACCCCTTGAGACCAGGGCTTGTAGGGTTGAGGATCTGAACATATGAGATCATGTTTCTCTATACTAGTGTACCAGTTACTAGTGATTACTAGTGGGTATCTCATAGACGCCGCATGTTCTCTTGTTTTTTTTTTTTTTTTTTGGGGGGGGGGGGGGGGTGACTACCTGAACTGCCTCCAGCTGACCTCATCGCCTGGAATACCGTGATCGCTGCAGCGGCGACATGGGTGCGGGGCCGAAGCTTTTTTGGGGGGCAGCAAGCTTCAGTTGAGTGGGCTTCCGGTTGAAATTGTTCGACAGCTGTGTGGGCACCGGAGTGCGAAACGCTCACAATAAGACCAAACCAGAAAGCATGGAGAAAACCTGATCCATTCAGTCAATACCCGAAACAACCTCAAATGTCAAACCGAAGCAATCTCCCAAACTCTGAAGCGCATGTCGGGGTGTGTTTGGGGCGTGGTATCAGCATCATTGTACACCACACCGCACCACAAGGCCCACTGCCATGCACGCCTTGAGCCCGAAACCCTACGCCGTGCCCAGGAGCACTACAACCCTAGGACACGCAACCCGGAGGCTCAAACATCCCCCGAATCCCAATCCTGCTGGCTCCTAAACCAAGTCTAAACCCCAAGCACGCCTAGCCCGAAAGCTCAGATCGCCTAAGGAGCTGAGCCTGCAGCTGCTAGAGGACATGGACCAGGTGCGGCCTTTGGGGCTCCCAGGGCCCCTGATACTGCAGCGCTTTGCAGCAAATTGGGCTGAGGGGTACTGAGCCTACGCGAGTCCACACGCTGCATCTTGAATTTCAGGGGTTTATGGGGTACTCGGCATCAGAGCGTATAGCCTTAGTCATCTTATGACTTGTGACCCCCCAAACTGCCCAAATGACGTTGTAAGACCCGAGCCCTGACACCCGGACACCGAGCTTGCAGGCCAACTTTCTGCCCGACGTTGTCACATATTCCTCTGCGGTGGGATGTTGCGCTGAGGCCCGAAGATGTACATTCAACACTTTGTAGACAGCGCACCATGCGAAACCTACGTTCCTCTTCGACGGAACCACCCAGAAGCGAAACTTCTGTTAATTGTTTGTGCTAGTCCATGCGGTACTTCTCGGGGATGCACCCAAGCAACGGCCACCTTCATCCTTGTGCCCGGAAAAAGAGCTGTAGAGAGCTTTTCCAGGACCCGAGCCCCCATTCTTGGCTGGCGGCTGCGGCCTCAATCCTGCCAGTCGACTAGGGTGTTCTGGGCCTGGGCATGGTTTGTATTTTGTTGTATTGGGCTTAGCGGGATCATGTCAGGGAAAGGGTGGCTAAATTGAGGGTCCGGGAAAATGGGCCAGGCCTCTCGAAATCTGCGGGGTCAACTGGCAACACTGCTGATCAACCCCTTGCAGGTTTCCGAATCCCAGCTACGGGTAGCGAGCCTCCTACAAGCTTGTTAGGGAAACTGAACTGTCGTTCAAGAAAGCTGGCTTCTTTCAGGAAGTCGACCTGATTCAGGTCTGCTGAGAAGAAGCTGTGCCAGGGTTCGCAGGTGTAGAGCTGAGCTCCTTCAATTTGAACCAACCCCACTCCGAAGCAAAGCACCCAGTCTCTTCCAGGCCCTGGCGCTTCTGGAGGACCTCGGAGCGCAGCGCTTGTCGCCCAACGAGGTGAATCCAGAGCTTTGGTTCCGCTCGTGGAACTGGGGACTTCTCGCCGCATGGCGGTTTTTTTGTAATTTCAGGGTGGCCTAAGAATACACCGGGTCACTCGGGCCATTATGAGAATGGGCACCCAGAAACGGATCCTAGTTTAGAACCCTTAGGGAGTGTAGGGAGGAAGCTTCAGAAGCCAAGGCTTTAGGCGTTCGCCTGGCATCCTTTTTGAAGAACCTTCTTTGTAGCATGTTTCACCTCAGGGGCTTTAGGGTTCAGGGCTTAGGAAGTTGCAGGCAATCAGGAAGACAGGGCATGCATTACCCTGGTCCTGCAAGGGCATGGCCGACGCAAATTCTTTGGCGGCACACGTGGACCGATGATCTCTTGCCACCCCCCATACTCGTCTCAAGTTGAGCATGGCACTTTCAGGCATTGCCTGTACACTTCAGGGAGAGCAGGGAATGTTGTATCTTATCAATGCATTCGATCCTTCGGGTGAATTAACCTTGAATCCCCATGCTTGATTATGAACTAGATGCCTGTGTATTGTCTGGGATGGAAGGTGACCTTCAGCGCAGTCGTCACGACGCTGGGACGGGCTCTGCAGTGGCAGCGAGCCCTACGCTTAGGTGATGTTATCTGATGGTTTGGGGTTGAACCTTCGACTTTCCAATTCTCTTGGACGTTGTCATCTGTGATTCTTGTTGCTTGAAATGTCTGGCGCACAGCTCTTCTGCACCTCAGGCAGTATGGCGCAAGCGCTAAGCACCACATAATTCAGTTTTGTAGTGATGCTGTTGTAGTACATGTGACGGGGCGTCATGCCGCTTGACTTGAGTGAGCCCTACACCCGATAGATGTCCGATCTTGAACTAAAGCCCTCAGGAAAGCCTGGCTTCACAGAGAGAGGGCCTATTGCAGAGGAATATCCGTTCACTCGTAAGCCTGGAGTTCTATCACCTAAAGAACCTAAGCCGCCCTAAACCCTGAATTCCTAAAACTGTTTATATAATTTTTCGAAGTCCCTGAAGTCCTACCGTCCTAGCCTAAACCTCTTAGGCCCTGGCTGCTCTCGCAGTAGCTGTGGGTGCTGGCGCTGCACCCGTAGCAGTGTGGAATGCTGCGCCGGGGGGACCTGGCACGGTGCTGTTGTTTGGGCTTTGAGGGTTTACTATGGTTTGATTGGGTTTAGGGTGTAGGGCACCGGCTTGATGGGCCAGTCTATTGGGGTGGAACGAAAGAGGTTCTTTGTGTCCGAAATAGAAGTGCTCCCTCACTTAGTCCAGCGGTATGTTGCAGGGATGGTGTTGTTTGGTGCGGGATTCCTGCGTGTGCAAGACTATGCCTTGGCCGGCGTGTCCACAAGCTCAAAAAGCCCTTGTAGCCTGAAAGGGCGATTTGCGAGTCACTTTTGCCTGCCTTGCCCACGGACTTAGGATCGATGCATGCGAGCGGGCGGCTCAGAGTGCGAACGCAGTGGAAACCCTGAATCTGGGAAATGATTACTTTCTGTTCATAGCTGCAGCCATCTGAAGCTTCTTGCAACTGCAGCTCCGGATCTGCAATCACGTCATAGATCCTCAGAAGTCCCCAAGCTGCGCGCGCGCGCGCGCGCGACCGCGCGCGCGTCTCCGTGCGTGTGCGTACGTGTCGACGTGTGCGTGCGTGTCGTGATGCGCGTGTGAGCGACATGGTGTTTGGTTGAGGCTTGTGAGGGTTTAGGTTTAGGTTTGGCAAGGGTTGTATGACTTTCGGGTGTTGAGGGAGGATGTGATCTCTGAAATCAGTTTCTCAGAGCTGCTGCGGTCTTCGTGTGCTCAGTGGGAGGCAGCGTGAAGCGGTCAGAAGCAAAGCGCGCGGAGACGCCGGAGTGCAAGATGCTGCCACCAAAAAACGGGGAGGAAGCTGCCAATCCCCATCAGCTCCATAAGACGCCGGTGGCCAAGGGTCGCAAAGGATGTTGCAGCCTGCGGTTTGGACAGCAAGGCTGAGGACTAAACATGGTTACCTACTTGGTCGCACTGGCCACGGTGGAAAGGAAGGTCTCGCCATCGGCTTGTTGGCTTGGGAAGATGGCTGGAAAGCACCCGGCATCGGGAAAGTGATGGGCAATAGGCCGCTGCAACAGCTGGTGTTGTGCAGTGGCAGTAGCTCAATGTGGTTGATACAACCCCAGAAGTCGTTACGGAGAGCCGTCTCCACGGCATTCTGCCCAGAATCACTTCGGCCCACGTGCCCAAAGCCGTGGCTACAAGCTGTTGCCAACTCTTGCGATCCCCCACTTAGGAGCTGTGGGAGCTGCAGAGATCTTTGGATTGCCACAGCTTTCAGGTCCTTGTGAAGGATGGCGTGAGGAATGATTTCTTCAGCACTCTGAGGCGCGGTGGACAGTGGCAGCGAGCGCTTGTGCTGCTCGCGCCTGAGCATGTGTACGGGGATCATGTCTCGAGGTTGTGTCTTGATCGCGTCAGCATGCGCGAAGGGAAAGGGCCCACCGAGCATGTTGAAGGGCCCGACTAAGCTGGCCAAGAGACAAGAGGCTCTGAGTTGAGGAGATTCAACTTGAGGCTGAATCCTATATACGAACATCATGAAGATTCATCATGTCATGGTCACTGGTGCAGTAAGGCATGCAAATCGAAGATAGCACTGCGAAGCGTCAAGCCATCTTCACATAGCCTCGGCACCCGACGGATGCCTGGGCAAGATTGCGTGATCGCGTACTGGCTGCGCGAATGTATAGAGAGCCCCTTGCACGGATTTCCCGTCCAAGGCTGAAAAGGTCAAGGCTTCAGACTGTAGGGCAGGGAAACCCTTCCGCAAGCCCACCCAGAGCCCACAGCAAAGCCAAAGTTGCGAAAGCAACCTTCGAAGCTAAAATGCAGCTGGCGAGGCTCGATGCCCTCATCTTGGACCCAGGAGTTTCTCGTGTTGGAGACCTGCCATCATGGGAACCAGAATAGCAAGTGGCACAGGAATCGTTGATGTAAAGATCAGGGTTGCGATGACACCTCCTTCAAGGCTTGAGGGCATTTCTGTTGCGTTCGGTGAGGAGCACCAGCAGCAGACTTGATATCGTTCTGCTCGGCGACAGGTGCCCGCGCATTCCGGCTAATGAGCTACTTCACACCACCTTTTCTTCAATCGGGGTCCTCAATGTGCGCCGCATTTGCTTTGGGTACCGCTTTCGGTCCAGTTCAGCTTCCCCATATTTCCCTTGCAGCCGTGATAGTCCCCGGGCAGGGACCTTTGACTCGATAACCACTCAGATGCTGGGAAAGCGCCGCAGTCAATAGTCGATTCTTCGAAGCAGAAGAACACGATTTTTGAAGTGTTGCTCAACTCAGCCCTCCCACCAAGACAGCCGTGACACGTGGACACAAAAGTGGGAAACGAAGAGTCTGCCCAACTGCAGAAACCCTGCCAGCCTTGCAGAGGGTCCCTTGAATCAGTTGAAGTAGGGCTCGTAGCTCCTTGTTTTCTGAGTGAACCGGGAGCCTTGCGTTTCAGGTGCTTGTGCAGCGGCGGCGGAATGGCAGAAGGCTGCCAACCAGAATGCAGCTAGCCACGACTTGGGGAGGGGTTTGGAGTGCGAGGCGAGGCGCCAGTTTCAGAATGTTTCTGCCAGTAGGCTTTGAAAGTTGAGGCCGTGGGCTTCGGACTTGAAGATCCAGACGCACAGGGTTCGAGCATGGCACTTGCAGTTTTGCTTAGCTAGCAGCGAAGAAGACTATGCAAACACTACAAGGACATGGCCTGATGAATGGCAGAGCACCAGATAGTCTACCGTAGCACAGCTGTGCACCGTGTTCAGGGGGCTGAATGAGGAGTTGGGAAAGGGGTCGCGCTGCTGTCGTTGTCAATAATTCTGCATTTGCCAACTGTGGGTCCAAGGATTTGGAAGGTTTATTATCGCCAGCTTCAGGTCAACAGAGGTTGGGGACACCATCAATCCATCAATGGATTGTTTGGACATGGCTTGGCTCAGTTGGCCCCTGTGCAAGTGCCATGTTGCAAGACTTAGCTGACGCCGTGCCGATTCCAAGCATTTCGGCTTCCAAGCACCATTGGTGCTCTCCGTGTTTTACACATGACCTCTGCATCGCTGGCTTGCCCTGGTGCCGAAGCCGCAATTTCCGGAGACGTTTCTATTTGGCAGCTGTGTGCGTGTGACGCGGGTGATTGGTGGATTCGAAAGGTTTTCAACCAATCTGAACAGATATGGCAGTTTTGTTGCTTCAGCTGCAGACCAAGGCTCAGGTTTACAGATTCCCCCAGCACGCACCCTACTCACTCCCGACCCTAACGCTCAGGAACACGCATGAAAGAGCAGAGCGTCACAGGACCTGCGGGAGATGGAACTGCAACATCAGACAACTTTTTGCACCATGTCAGAAGTTGTACGGACAAGACCTTCAGGGTAGCATGCGGCAGTTGCAGCCAGTTGCTTCAGAAGCTAAGAGCATAAACTATGTCCTTCCCTGGCTTTGTTTCGCACACAGCCACCTTCAACCCTCGCTGAGTCCTCAAAGTCATGAGGCCGGGGTCGCCAACAAGAAGTATGGCCAAACTCCGCAAACACCACTAAACACCCCTTTAAGCTGCCTCTTAAACCCTACAATAGTAGGCTGCCCCAAAACACCCTCTTCCACTCCTGGCTTTGAGGAGCCCAAGGAGTGAGCCGCTGCCCCGCCGCGCAGGCGGAGCCTGGGCCGAACCTCTACGAGGCGCCATTCTTCTTGGGGGCGGGGAGGGGGAGGGGGGAGCTCTTGATGGAACCCCCCCCCCCTTTTTTGGGGGGGGCGGGGGGGGTGGGGGGGAGTTCGTTCTTATGTTGGGTTTATAAGCTTGCAAGGGGCGAGAGGGCTTTACGGGGTTAGGGCTTGGAGGAAGTGCAGCATTTGCTTCTTGAGGGGTGTGCCGGAAGATCAACTGCGCAGCTCCCGCGAAGTTCGTGGTGGTGCGAAGCATTTACAACTTGGAAAGTACGGCAGAACAGGCCTGATATGCAGCTGAGCTAGCTAGAGTCAGGTCCTTTGGGCATTCTGATCTGCCAGAGTCTTATCAATGACACAGTGCCTAATCCTATTGACTCTGGGCGGCGGTACATGACATAATTTCAGGTTGCTAGTGAAATCAAGCATGCAGATTTCGAGCATTGGACACCCTAGCACGTCATCACGCCGGCGAATCGTTTGACTCAACCATCCCTAAACTCCAGCAGTCCCAGCCCCTTAGGCTTTTCGGGCAAGGCCTTCGAAGTCTAATAGACCGTCGCAACTTCATTCTTCAGGTAGGCTGGTCTTTTTACCACAAGGCCTCCTGAGAAGCAAGAAGCGTGTCTGGGGCCCTTAAAGGCCCTGTACCCGGTTGAGTAGGCATCGCTGACAACGCAGAAGTTGCCATGGGCTGTTGCCGCAGGCTTGGGTTCGAAATTCCTTGGCAGCAAGGCTGCATTCAGAGTCTCCCCCTGGCCAAGGGGTTTGAAAACCGCATGTCGTTGTTGAGGATTGAGCAAACCTCAAGTGCCAGTGCAAGAAAGACTGGCGGTGCAATCAAGGGTCTCATCAGTGCCTCTAACAGCATCAGACGAATCAATCCATGATGTGAATCATGATACTGTGTGACTCCTCATGTCATGTGTTTGGCACAGTATTGCCATGAGTTCGGCATCTCGACACTGTCTTCTTGGCATCATTGGTCTTCTTTGGTTCCCGCTTGTGTTCTGGTTCTTGTTTGTGCCACAGGCTGGTAATGCCGCGTTTCTGCTATCGTACTTTCGATATAGCAGTGCAGTGATGCACATGTCGTGCCTATGCCTGAGTGTTGGGGAATGATCGGTCTTGGAATGAGCTCAAATATCTTGGTGCCGAGGCTTGGAGCTTCTTTCAGTTGTTTGGGATTGTTCCGACTCTGGCTCTCTGCATCCAAGACCCACTCATGCGACAAAGGCGAAGAGGGTCACGACAGCGCCTGACATTGGAGTCGGCAGCACAGATCAGGTCGAAGTTGGTATTTCGATGTGGAGGGCTGCTTGCACCTTAGGAGCTCTGCTGTTTTTGTGCTGTTACGGGTTTGGCAAGATTTGGCCTGAGAGAGCTTCAGCACGCTTCTTGAGGTAAGAACATAGACTTGTTAAAAGCATCTCCAGGGCACCCTGCCACGCTTCCCGCCTAAATGTCAGTGAGCAGAAGGTTGAGGGCTTCGCAACGTTTTCAGAACCGGTAGGGCCGAGTAGATAGCTTGTGGGATCTAGGAGAGGGTAAGAGTTTCCGTGACCGCACACCCTGAAACGTAAGCTAGCCCCAATGCCCCAGACCGCTTGATCTGACGAAGATTTCCCGATTGTCAATTCCCACTTGAGGGCCGGGCCCTTTGCTCCCTGCAGCTGCTGCAGCATGTTCTGGTATCTTGGCACTGCTTCGCATCATCAGCACAGACCCACTTGAGTCTTCACTCAGTCCCCCCCGACTTTTTCTCCCTCTCGACCAGCAAAGGAGCCTATGGTGAAGTGTGCCAGCGTCACAAGCTCCGAGCACTTCACGGTGCAGGCAGGCAATACTTCGAAGTGTTTGTCAGGATCTCAGCTTGAGTTTGGCCCCAAATCCAGGAAATCCGAGAACAACTTAACACGCAGCCGAAGCACCAGAAGGCCATGGTCGACACCCTGAAATGAATCAGAACTAATGAAGACTACTTAGTGACTACTTCAACTTCAAGGCATCAGATTCCGAGGATGGGTACCCCTCCCCTTTCTTTTAAGAATCCCATGTTCCAGTGTGGCGTTGGATGTTCTTTGGTTTCCGCCTCTGCAAGCAACCCTCCGGCATTGGGCTCACCACAGCAGTCTTCAACCTTCGGCAGGAGATTTGCCTCACGCAGGGCAACTTCTTTCGATGCCTGCAGTGGCTGTATGGCAGTTAAGCTTACATACTTTGGAAGACTTGCCACAAGGACAACATGAGCCATCGTCAAGGCTATGTAGGCTATATGTATGTATGCATGCTGACTCAGGTGCTGAGGCTTTCTAAAGTTGTTCCCGGAACAAAATCTTTTGAAGGGCCGAACTTAGCTGCACGAGCCCAGGCAGATCTACCCCTCCGCTAAGGCATGCCTGCCGACGCCTCAGATTCTGACATGGAGCAGCATGCGCAAGTGAATGACTTGTCATTCAAAACTCCAAGACTTCGACCCTGGTAGATGGCTGATCCGGCAGGGTAACAATGGCAATCCCTTCGCTATCCCAACCTCAGAATTCCCGTTTTGTCCAGATACTTCTTCGAGGATGGCATATGCTGCGTTCGTGCATGAAAGGTTTCAAGGGTTCTGCTGGCACGGTCAACAAGGCAGCCCAGCAAATCCTGGTACGCCTGGAAGCCAGACACATGACATTTGTTGTTTCTATCGCCCCTGGCCGAAGACTTGTGACCGCTACAAGTTTGCAGAGAGGGCGTAAGATTCAGATTTTGCTAGAAGCAGAGCGAATGCAAGTAGCCGTCGTCGCCGTCGTCGTTGTCGTAGCCAGCGGCTTAGTGCGAGGTTGTTAGTCGGCTTCCCTTCGTTCTGGTTTCTGCCCGCTACCATGGAGCCTCAGCACCCGTCCGACTGGATTTTGTTGCTGTGCTGCCACTGAACCCTCCAAGCGTCGACAGATGCCGACGGGACGGACTTGCAAGCGCCAACCACGCCCACGCAACCGTGGGGGCAGGACGTGCCGCCCCAACCGCATCCCCATGCCCTGCACTGTCCAGGTTGCCACTTTGCCCGCACGCTGTTGCGCAACACGGCTGGGACGACGAAGCTACTTTCCACGTAGGGTGGATTGCCCTTCCATGTCTGCTGAAAATTCCGCTTGGGAGGAATTCCTCGACAGGAATAAGAAGTGGGAAGGAGCGCCAAGGCCGGCTCGAATTGCCTCGCGCTCAACCAGCCGGCTACTGTCCGTCGCGGTGCAGGTTCAAGAAATTCAGTTTACACCAAGGAGGCTGATGCGCCTCGGAAAATGTTTAGCGAGCGCATGCGAGGTGAATGCCAAATTGAAGGGACTAATTGCCCAGCGATCAAAGCTGCTGTCGCACGGGGGGGTTCTATTTTGTAATTTCGGGCTAGTTCATCGTTTGTTTCTTTGTTTCGGCTGCAGATAGTAGAACTGCCTAAGGCCCGTACGCTGCTGGAAGCTCCTCTGGACTTTGCCTCGTACCCTGGCGTCCCTTGTCGAGCAGTTTGGGTTTAGGGTAGGTTCACAAAGGCGGCATAGGCTGCATGTACTGTGGGCTTGACAGTGCTTTGAAAATCCTCTCTTGGACCCAAAGCTCTGCAGGAGACTCCTGGGTTCTCGGCCCGCCTGGAGGCTCAGCTATGGAGCCCTTAATTACGCAGGGCATCATTGTGGAGGGTTCCAAGTCCTGGTTCTACCACCACGGGCCGCTCGCGGGCTTACGTTAAGATCCCTCGGCTGTGCGGATTTGCTGTGCGAGACTGGGCTGGAGGGGCTCGCGCCGGAAGCACACACGGGGGACAATCATTGGGCTCATATAGACTGGAGATCTGCAATCTCGGCTTGGTCGGTTTAGGGTCCCTAGGCACGCAGAGAAGCGTCATCACCCAGAATCATCCTTGCCACTCCTTGAACTCACGGCTGGCAGAGCGACCGAACTTTAGTTCCTGAACTCTTCATGCGGTCGTTGTCTGGCATGGCTTCCACGGGCTTTGAGTCATGGGCCTGGAAGCCTCAACAGGCCATTCTTCTGGTCGAGCTGGTTTTGGACGGCGTCGCTGCCCCTGCGAAGCCCGCGGCTTCCCCTGGAGGCAGCTTGGCCGAAGTTGGGTCTGTATTAGTCTGTATAGGTGCTCGAGCCGCCGAGCCCTTCGGCTGTGTGGGCACTTGCTGTTCGAATCTGTAGGCGATGGCCATCAATGTGGAGAGCAACCCGGACCCTCGCACCGTGACCTTACACGGAAGATTTTGGGGACGTCCGTTTTGCAATGCAAGATGTTTGTCAGTCTCTTGACACACAGCATATCACATCATATCTGTTTGGAAGCATTAGCAGAATGCTTCCCAATGGTTGACCTTGAACTCCCCAAGCCCTTAATGTTCCTGGGCCTGGAGAAGCCATGAGGTATTGCCACGATACAGCCGCTTTTCCGCGGCTGCCACCAGCTGGTCGAGATCGCCTGTC
Organism: Symbiodinium natans; assembly: GCA_905221605.1. Taxonomy (NCBI): domain Eukaryota; class Dinophyceae; order Suessiales; family Symbiodiniaceae; genus Symbiodinium; species Symbiodinium natans. Next base: position 33,551 of record CAJNDS010002382.1, on the reverse strand, counting down.
GTTTTGGGCTGGTGCCTCTGCTCAATCTCTGCTCACTTCGCAGACTTTGGGGCTGGCAAGATTCAGCATATCAAGGGAGTGGTGGGTTTGCCAGATAAAGCGTTTTCCGACACCGCGTAGCTGCTCATGACGACCCAGATACAGGGCTCTAGAAGCATTGCCCTCATTGCATGCCCAAGAGGTGAATCGTGACTCCGTGCATTATGATAAATTCAATTTCTCACTAACTTATACCCTTGAGCTATCAAGCCCAAATCCCAGCGTGAAAGGACCTGAGTTTGAATCCTTGAACATGATGAAAAAAACCCTGAGACCCAAACCCCGAACCCTGAGGCCCAAAACCCGACACCCCTCCAAGTCCAAAAAGCGCTAAACCCCTCTAAAGAACTCCCCAAGACTGAGGAGCGGGCAGCCACTGCCGCAGAGGGCATGGCTCCAGCCACTGCTCTGATGCAGGGTGCGCAGCTGCTCCAGGCCTGAGGGCCGTAGTGTCATTTAGAACTGTGCTTGTTGCTTAAAGCCCCAAAACATATCTAGGAATGTGATTTCACGATGTGTTTCTAAGGAATCTGAAGGTGCGACGCGTCAAGGCTTCGGGTTTCTAAAGACAGTATAAGTAGGGCTGAAAAGGGTCTGGCTATGGGTGGCTTGTGTAAGTGTTGAATTCTCTGAGCGGAGCAAAGTGCATTGTGTCACTGATGTTTGCAAGCGCCGTGGAAATTCTGACCGAGTTGTGATGGGATCCAACTTGCCCATTACAGACACGCAGAGCCGGAAACATCAAAATCATAAAGTGATGCATCGCGGCCTCTGTAGCCTAGGAGAGCAAGACCTTCTTTCAAGTAATTGAGTACCTTTCACACGGCTTATGTAAAACTAGCCAATGCGAGCAGGGGTTCCAAAGAGTCTGAAGCCCGGAAGGTAATGGCCCAAGTCTTGCCTCTCGGAAGCAATCGGTCAGGTTTCCAAAGCTTCATCTCTCGGGAACTAATGCCATCCGTGAGACTTCCGTGAGTGGTCTCCAACCCATGAATCATGAAGCCTTGCAGTACGCAAAAATGCACCAAAGTTGACCGTGCTGAGGAACATCTTGGCACAGCTCGATGTCCGTGCGTACCAGGAGACTGCTGGTCATGAGCAAACGGCGATGCAGCTGAAGAAGGGTCAGCTATACTTGAAAACCTGAAGTCCCGGCAACCAGGAGTACCGTCCGGCTTTGAAGGGCACCAGCGGTGGCGACAGCATTGCCTTGCGCCGCTTTCCATCAATACCTGGGTGTGTGGGCTGGCACAGGCTGGCCCAGCGGCCTGATCCGAGTTCTTCCTCCGGTACGCAGAAAAATGGTTCCCCATAATTTCTTGGTTTGCGAAGAATTGTGGGCGCCTTCTTGTCGGGCATTTCCTCGCAACGGAGCTTCCACGCCGAAAGCATCGCTCATGTTCGCAAACCCTCATCCTTGCAAGTGCGGCCAAGTGGCACTTGCTTATAAATTCGCTAAGCTACTCATCATCGTAGTATGTTTTTTTCTACTCAGCTGGGAGCCAAGGGCAGCTGACGCGGCTCTGCCGCGGTCTCCAAGTCACTGGCGACGAGCTCCAGGGCCCCGAGGGCCGAGAGTTGCTCAACGCCGCGCCTCGAACCTCACTTTGGGTCAAAAGGGTCAAAAGGGTCAAAAGGGTCAAAAGGGTCAAAAGGGTCAAAAGGGTCAAAAGGGTCAAAAGGGTCAAAAGGGTCAAAAGGGTCAAAAGGGTCAAAAGGGTCAAAAGGGTCAAAAGGGTGGAAGGTGGGAGGCGGGCCCACATGAGGTGTACCGACTGCAAGCTTCAATTTTTTGTTTTGCAAGGGCACATGACCCGGTTGAACGGGTAGAAGAATGCATGCTGTAGATCGAGTTGTTGGGCGTTGGTTTCGGGCTAGGGCAAGTGCCTCCCGGACACATTCTCCAGAAGAAGCTGCCGAGGCGGCGGGCACATGGTCTGGAGACATTCGCGCGACAGTTCTACATGCATACAGGACAGTATATATGTCACCACTGAACTCATGTGCTGTCTGGACTTTGCGTAATATTGCAATCTGACCTTCCACTCCAAGCCTTCGAGCCTTCGAGCCGACTGCGAAGCTGTAAGTAGAGTGGAGAGAAGTTTTTGGTGACGGCGCCTCTACGCGCCCCTGTTTCAGGGTATTGGGGAGTGTGGGGGGGTGGGTGGGGGGGGGTGGGGGTGGGGGGGGGTGGGACAATTTTACTTCAAATTGCGCTCCCACTTGGGTTTCAACGCTTGTGATGGGCCCGAGGTTCACTCGCTTCAGTGGCCAGGCTGCACATGGTAGCTGCCCCCCTGCTTTCAGCAGGAGTAGCAACCATGGTTCCTTGAAGTTGCGCGTGGCATCCTCCAATCCTCCATCTTTTCTAAACGTAGTTTCGAGCGCTCCCGAATTGTCGCGCGGCTTGTATCAGAGAGCGCCCTCAGGTATGGCATTGGCCTTTTCTGGTCCGCCCACCTCGGTCTGGCTGGGCCCCCAGCGTGGTCAAGGCTTAAGGTTTCGGGCAGCCTGAGCTTTCTGCCTGAGGAATAACACAGATGCCGGCTGAAAGTGATGTAGGACTCGTAGGACAGCGAAGCCTGTCACTCAAGAACTCCCGGTATTTTCGGATGCCAAGCCCTGAGGGCTCCTGAGGCTGTGACATCCAATGGACTTGATGCCACAGGCACAGCTGGCCTTTCCATCAGGCGCCGACAGAGGGACTGTATGACAACTATGCGTCCAGCAAGCTCGCCATCCACAGCAACCAGATGCGTTGACGGAAGGACTTCAGACAGTTTCGAGAAGTTTGGTCAATCTTTGCTAGATCACTGACGATGCTGCACCGCTTGACTTTGACCCCACACGGCAAGAGCGCCAGAATCAACTCCATGCGTGAGTCATCCACCCGCAGAGGCCCGAAACTGTTCCACAGTCGCAGGCAGATGTTTGTCCACTTGGAGGGCGTGCTCAACACACGCTTCAGCCAGTGGATACCCAGGCAGCGCATGAGATGAGGATGGGGGCTTCATCAGGGTTTGAGAGGCCACTAGAGCCCTTGTCCCTAAAGACAAATTGGGGCCCAGCGGCAGGTATGCATAAAACAGAGGGGGGGAATCCAGTTTCGGCAGTATCTGCAGGTTCGCCGCTGGCTGCCCTCCCCAGAGCAAGTGGGTCAACGTGGCCGGCAATGCTAAGGAGGCACCAAACCCTGAACCCTGTGCATCCCTAGCCAGCGAAACCAGACAAGTACTGCTGAAATTCTTCAGACTAAGCGATGCCAGAATCTGCTTGGGGGGGGGGGGAGTAGTCCGACTGATCGTGTTCTGAAATAGGTGTCGCAGGCATGTGAGCAAGTCACCCTCAACACTTTCTCTGAGGCTCGCAACGTTCCTATGGTTCCATCGGCCCCTGTTGACTGCCACCATTCCTAAACTGCCGAGCTGTCCACAAAGGCAAAACAGTGCTGTTGTGCATCGGTCAATAACAAGGCAGTCAGAAAAGCTGCCAGTCGGTAATGCTATGATAGATACCACGCCTGCCACATTGTTCAGCAGTCGCAGACCCTCTGAAAAGAAAACGTTGGCCATGAACGCGACGAGGCGATGATGGATCGCAGCACCAAAAACACAGGCATTGAGAAATAGCAGACAACGCAACGAGAAGATTTCAGAATAAATAGTTGTCTCAAAATAAGCACTATGTGGTGCCTTATATCCCACAAAGTCTCAACGAATCAAAGCCCTTTGGAGGTGGGCGAGGCCATCTTTGACAGCCTGGGCTGTGAGGCGTCGAAGGGGGCGAGGTTGGAGGTTTGAGGTGTTGGGGTTTCAGGGCTAGTTTCCGAAGGAGCTTAAGCATACCGACAGATTCTCCACCCATCAGCGCTTGGCCGTTCATGAAGACTTGGAGCTTGTCTCTCCCATGGTCTCTCAAGTCTGGGTGTTTGGTCCTCGGGCCCTCGGGCTTGATTCAGTAGAGGCTGTACCAGCGCCATTGCCGACTTCAACCAGAAAGACTCCGGACACGTGGTTGCAAGACGAGTGTAGCCAGTGCAGCCGCACAGGTGCTTCATGGGGGGCATCCAAGAATATTCAAAGCTATTCAAAGCTGGGGGGCGGCCTCAAGATGTACCTAACAAAACTGCTTGCAACAAGGCCTTGAAGTTGGCCTTAGGCATGTCGTTGCTTGGTTATGATCTAGTGGAACTTGGCGTGGAGGCCGTAACAAAAGCCAGTAAAGTTCCGGTTCGGTTCGGTTCGTTTCGGTTCGCGGGCCGGCGGTTCGTAGCGGTTCGGTTCGCTCGGCGGTTCCGGTTCCTAGCGGTTCTGTGCGTTTTCGGTTCGGTTCGGTTCCAGAAAACCCGAAAGCCCTAAACACACCGAAGCCCTCATGTTCTGGACCCTTCTGATATGTTTCGACTCCCCAAAACTTTTCCTTGAGGGCAGGTTTCCAGGTTTGGACCCCCCAAACGTGCAGGTTTCCAGGTTTGGACCCCGGAAACGTGCAGGTTTCCAGGTTTGGACCCCCCAAAACGTGCAGATTCCTCCCAAAACGTGCAGGTTTCCAGGTTTGGACCCCCCAAACGTCGTTTTGGGGGGTCCAAACCTGGAAACCTGCACGTTTAGGGGCCAAACCTGGAAACCTGCACGCACGTTTGAACCTGGAAACCTGCACGTTTTGGGGGTCCAAACCTGGAAACCTGCACGTTTTGGGGGGGTCCAAATCTGGAAACCTGCACGTTTTGGGGGGTCCAAACCTGGAAACCTGCACGTTTGGGGGGGGTCCAACCTGCAAACCTGCAAACCTGCACGTTTGGGGTGGAAATCTGCACGTTTTGGCAGGTCCAAACCTGGAAACCTGCGCACCTGCACGTTTGGGGGTCCAAAACCTGGAAACCTGCCGCAGGTTTCGACCACCCCAAAACGTTGACGCTTCCAGGTTTGGACCCCCCAAAAGGTGCAGCTTTCCAGGTTTTGGACCTGCAGGTTTCCAGGTTTGGACCCCCCAAAACGTGCAGGTTTCCAGGTTTGGAGCCCCCAAACGTGGCTTTTGGTGGCTTTTCGGAGACCCTGGATCCAATGGGCCTGGCCATGCGAACTGAAGGTAGGCTCCGTTCACATGGCCGCCCATGCGAACTGAAGGCCATGCGAACTGTGGGTAGGCTCCGTTCACATGGCCCTGGCCATGCGAACTAAAGCCAACCTCTGTTCACGTGGCCCATGCGAACTGCAGGTTTCCAGGTTTGGACCCCCCAAAACGTGCAGGTTTCCACACCCCTCGTTTCCAGGTTTGAGCCCCTTAAAACGTGCAGGTTTCCAAGTTTGGACCCGAAAAACGTGCAGGTTCGGACCCCCCAAACGTGCAGGTTTCGAGGTTTGGACCCCCCAAAACGTGCAGGTTTCCAGGTTTGGACCCCCCAAAACATGCAGGTTTCCAGGTTTGGATCCCCCAAACGCAGGTTTCCAGGTTTGGACCCCCAAAACGTGCAAGTTTCCAGGTTTGGCCCCCAAAATGTGCAAACCTGCACGTTTGGGAGGGTCCAAACCTGCAAACGTGCACGTTTTGGGGGTCCAAACCTGGACCTGCACGTTTTTCGGGTCCAAACTTGGAAACCTGCACGTTTTAAGGGGCTCAAACCTGGAAACGTCAACGGTCTGGGGTCCAAACCGGAAACCTGCACGTTTGGGGCGTCCAAACCTGGAATTCTGCACGTTTTGGGGGGTCCAAACCTGGAAATGTCAACGTTTTGGGGGGTTGAAAGCTGGAAACCTGCACGTTTTGGGGGGTTCAAACCTGGAAACCTGCACGTTTGGGGGGGTCCAAGCCTGGAACCTGGAAACCTGCACGTTTAGGGGGTCCAAACCTGGAAACCTGCACGTTTTGGGAGGTCCAAACCTGGAAACCTGCACGTTTGGGGGGTCCAAACCTGGAAATCTGCACGTTTTGGGAGGTCTAAACCTGGAAACCTGCATGTTTGGGGGGTCTAAACCTGGAAACCTGCATGTTTTGGGAGGTCCAAACCTGGAAACCTGCCCTGCGTACCCCGAATTAGTAGAAAGTTCAGGTGATGGGAATAATTTTTCTGGCCCCCGAGACCATGCAATATAGGTTTAAGGACCTCGAAACCTGGACAAAACCTCTTCACTCCAATCGTGACAGAAATATTTGGGGCTCTGTGCGCATCTCCAATGACGAGTTTGAAGGGGCCAAAACTTGATTCTAGGCCCTGAAAATCCGGACAGAACCAAGATATCTTCAAGCCTTGCACCTCCAAGACCCTTCAATTTTGGAGGGTTAGCCGAGAACCGAGTCATGTTTTTGCGACAGTTTGATTGTTTCAAAACAAGTTTGGAGGGACCCAAACCTTTCAGTATCATGCTCTATTTGACTTGGGCTCCTGGCCGAAACCGGTTCGCTGTCGAAACGGTTCCGGTTTTCGGTTCGCTTGCGGTTCGCGGTTCCTACGGTTCGCGTTTGCTGGCCGGTTTTGGCGGTTCGGTTCGTGGCGGTTCGGTTCGTGCGGTTCCGGTTCGGTTCCAGAACCTTCCTGAAAAGCCCGCTTCAACCGTGAAAGCCACGCCTCCCTCGACTTCAGCCCACGAACAGTTGCCGAGGATCCGACGAAGACCGCCAAGACGTGCCTTTGAACCCACACATCAACGAAATTGGAACCTCTCGAAGCTCTAAGGCCTCAGAGGCTGAACCCCGAAAACCCTAAGCCCTAACAGTTTCTCGCCCAGGACACGCTCTTCGACAACTGCTGGGCCCGTGACTTCCGATCTTTCTCGATGGCACCGCCTCTCAAGGCGACGACCCGAGAGCATTCAAGGCATGTCTTAATTTAGAGGCCTTTGGGCCCCTTTTTCTAGTTCCAGGTCATTCCGGCAGCGAAGGTCGGAAGAATTGAGAATTGCGGGGCCCTTCGAGTTAAATTTTAAGAAGGCTCGACGGCGAACTACAGCCTGAACATGAAATCTTACGCCCCGCACGATGCTCAACTGGTGCAGGTTGATCATCAACATGCAGACATTCCAGCCAACAAACCAGAAATTTGGCTGCATCCCACTCGAACACCCAAGCTTGGGCTTTTGGGCTACAGGGCTCCACATGGGTCCACGGCGCCATGCAGGGTGAGTTGGTGGACGCGCAGCGACTCTTCCTCGACCACCTTGCCAGGATGGACCTAGGCTACTTCTACAGCCAGGCCAGAGCTCTTGCATCTGCATCCTCGGATGCTAAATGCACCGTTCCCTTCAGGAAACTCTGCTCTTGCTGCCGGGGTGTGGTCACCTCCCGATAATACTCGCAGTGCTGCTTGCGTGCGCGTGTGCGTATGCGTAAGGGTTCTGCACGGTCTGCACGTGCCAGAGAGCGGGCTGGAACGCCTGGAATGTCGATAGCTAGTGTGCAGTGCACCTGCACCTGCATTCTTATAAAGTCTCAGCCCACGTCGGCCGTGCCTGTCACATTTTTCTGAACACAGTGATCCAAATCCTCTGGTTTCTTCAAGCCACGGCTTTCTCGACCAGAGGTGCTGCCAGACTTTCGGAGCACGGTCCTGGTCAGCTGCTCAGCGCTTGCATTTTGAGAGTATGTGACAGTGCTCTGTGCACTTGCACTGACGTCATCTAGTATTCGCGGTGTTCATTCAACACCCTGTACTTGGTGCTCGTGCTCAAAAACGGCTGTTGCGGCAAGTCGGCCACCTAGAGCTAGAATGAGGGTCTGAGGACGAAGGGCATTGCCCAAGCTTGTCCAAGTCCCTGTGCTTTCTTCAGATCAGATGCCCGAGATCCTCCTGAGAGCCGAAGCCAGGATCTGCTACACCTCGGCTCCCTTGCAGCCGTCGCAACAAGTACTGGGCTCAGACTCGCTTATCAAGTACACCCTGAACCCCACCTGTTCCAACCTTTAGACCTCCCTCATTAAGACCCGAAAACCCATCAAGGACCGAAGGAGCCCTTCGTTGGGATCGAAGTTGGTATCGACAGAGGTTACGGTTCTCGGACCACCTTGTAGGCGTCCTTGGACTTCACAAGAGCGCCTTGCATGTGAGGCGCCAACCTAAGCGAGTCGCTCCTCCGGGTTTTGCTGGCTGTGCTACAGCGCGAGGAGACGCTCGCGGCAAATTTAATTTCTTTAATGATTTGTCTTACTTTGGGTGTCGGACATGAGTTCCCCCCCCCCCCATATTGGGGGGCTTGCTTGACGTACTCCTCCGGCTCCCAGCTGCTTAGTATTGCTTCTCATACCTCATATGATGCTAAAACAGGAGCATCTCTGCAAGCCTCTACGCACCCGCAAATCGAGTTTCGAAAGTCCACGCAGCTATTGCACCACGCGTTGGCTCTGTTTCGATGTAGGATTCAGCGATGATCAGAGAGCTACCACCTGTCTGTTGAACCCTGAACCCTAAAGGTCCTAAAGGCCCTCTGCGTTCCAAAAAAAGTGCAGCCCAGGCAGCGAAATGGCTCAGATGACTGCGTGGTCATGCGCCGCACCCAGGGTTTATTGTGTGTCTTGCGACAGTCATTCCGAAGTCCTTAGGGTTTAGGATTTCCTCAAGATCGCTCACCCGCTATCCCAAACCCGCAAGCCTTTTGCCTGCGGCTGTCAAATGCAGTCGGGCTTAGGCGCCGAGTCCGTAGAGGAAGTAGGAATGACTTGCGGCGAAGATGCCTGCGGGAGACTCCAGTGAGTAGCAAGCTCGTAAGCTCGGATCAGTCGACTCGGTGCATCTCTGTACTGAATGAATCTGAATGACATGGCTTGCTGCTCATGAACAAAATGCATTCTGCCACTATGAGTCAAGCGTCATCCACTGCGATCTGAAGTAACTCCGAACTTCACATAGTTGCCCTTTGCGGTCCATAATCCTGTGGCATCCTGTGACAGTTCCGGATCTACGGATTTTCTATCCTTCCGTGCCTTATGGAGGACGGGTGAAGTTGCGCAGCAGGTTCAGCTTAGCGACATATGCTCACAGGTGTTCAAGAGGGTGAGTTCCGGAGAGGATCACTTAGGGTAATGTAGATGTGGCGAGCAAGTATCAGATCCTAAGACAGGACTCCCATCTCTTTACAGGTCCAAAAACGACCTCAACCCGACATTCAGTCCGGAGTCCGAAGTCATTTGCCGCGGTCGTCTGAGTGCAGCGCAACTGTGCCTCGCGCGAGCCCGTGCTCCGATTGGAAGGATCTTGGCCCAATCGAACTGGCAGCGCGTGGAAGTTCGAGCCTCAGTGCCTCAGCGGGACGCCTCTTGCCGTTTAAGCAGTCCTTCTACTCAGATGCGCTAACAGCCAGCCAATGGGGTGTTACTTGCCGCCCTCAAGACATCCAACAGTTCTTAACAGGGGGAGGGAGAGCTTAAGCTGTGAATACGGACAATCAAAGGCCGAAAGCTTGAGAGAATTAACCAAAAGCATCCTGCAGAAGAATCCTGGACCCCGAAGTCCCCTGCGTGATGGACATGACAGGTAGACCTATCTCAGAGTGACAAAGCCAGGCCATTCCAGGAGGCACCGGAGCTGACTCTTCGGGGAAAGGGATGTCAGGAACCGGACACCCAAAGCGAAGTGTAGAGTTTAGGCAGCCACGGATTCCCGCCTAGGCTGCACCAGCGGTAGATTATGAGCCCTTTGTTTGCTTGGGTGGCTCCATGACAATACCGTTCATGAAAATCGAGGGTAAGTAGTGCCCCGTAATGTAGGTCAACCCGACATGGCGAGAGTTGCCAGGCCATCGAGCGCTGCTCCAGCAGAGTGCGGCTGGTCCACGTCACAGCGGTGTCCTCCGTGGGGCAAGTCGCCACCCAACTGGAGCCCAGTGTCGTGTTCACCTGTTTACAGGAAGGCACCTGAAGCCCTTGGACTCTTTGAACCATGGCTTTTGTGAAACTCGTTTGCCACCATAAACATGGGTGTTCCTCACCCTCGGTAACGAACCTCCTGCCTCCTGGAACACATTCCGTCGCTCCAGCAGCTTCCGTTGCTACGAAGGGTGTGCTCAACGAGGCCAACTTCGAGCTTGACTCGAGCCCCTGCACCCTGTTGCCGAAGCTTTCGATTCACTTGTGGACAAGTGTCGGGCAGAAAGCACCGCACCAGACCTGTGATTTGGCCGGGCATTGGGCTGGTGTGAGGCAAAGAGAGCTGCCACGAAGACATGCAACAATTTAGAGGCTCCCTTAGCTGGAAGTTAGATGGCGAGAATCTTTGTCACCATGCACACATGGCAAGTAGCAAACAAGTGTCCAGAAGAAAGTTTGATTGCGAAGGCGCTATTTCGGCAACAGCACTGTCACACAAAAAGCAACATGACAAACGCACCTTGTGGCGTATTTACTGGGTGCTTGCATTCAACGCTTCAACTTCGAAGGCCGGACTGTGCCTCTTCACGTCTTTCTTTGAGACTCCCTTGCACGTTTTTGTGCCAACGGCATTTTTCCCAAGAAGTCCTGTTCATTCAAGATTCCTTTCTAGAGTTTTGGCACAATGCTAACACGGTGCTTCTTCGACGGTGCTTCTTCGAAGCGCCAAGGTTCCTTTTTGAGATCGCGATCGCCGAATTTACTCGGTTGTCTTTTTTTCCGCAAACCCAGCATGCTTCCTTTTCTGCATGTCGTGGACAGATGTCGAAAGGTTTTGCCAGCGTCCAACTTGGAAAAACAGCACGAGAACTGAAAGCCCCAAAGGCTCCACGATGCTCCACGATGCTCCACGTCTCAGGCTCTGACCTCCACAGAGCTCAGTGCCATCGTGGCAGCCGCACGAGCCGTCGGCGCTGCAGTGGTCGTGGACATTTGCCAGGCTTTCTGAGCCTCGGCTTGGCATCTCCTGAGCCTGGCTTTGGTCTCTCAAGTTCTGCCCCCCAGGCACCGGAAGCCCCAACAGCTTCCAGTCGCTTGGAGCATCGCAGGGGGCGAGGCCCCAGTGTCCTCAGGCAACGTCGACTACGACTTCGGAGCGATCCTCCGCGGCTACGTCGGGGACGTCTTCCTTCTGGGCCACTTGGCGTGTAGCGTAGCATTCGGTGTCCAATGAGTCGAGGCGTTGGAGGGCTCACGACCCCAAGTTTGGAGGCAGCGCTAAAGCCGAAGACCTTTCAGCTGAGAGGCTGCTGCATGTACTTGCTGCTTCTGACCCACAGCTGCCGGCCAGGCATCCAACATGAATCAATCAGCCCTCAACTAGAAGAAGACCGCGAACTTGCCCAGCGGCTTCCAACAATCCCAGGCCTTTCTCAAGCAGACCTCACAAAGGAAACACTGCTCGCCGAAGCAAGCCCAACCCCAAGGAGGTCTCAGCGGAGTCGGCGGAGTCGTTGCTCCAACTCTTTGACTCAACCCGAAGCCCTCAGACGTGAGATCAACCCTCCACCCTTACCCCCTATGAGCCCGAAACCAGTTTTACGCCGAACTCCGCCATTTGCAAGGCTCCTGTGTGAAGCACGCGCGCTCCCTGGAAGGGCTCGGCTTCTGCGCTTTCGATCCGGCCTCCTCCTTGAGGCTTTGAGGGCTTTGGGAGAGGGGCTGTAGTTGCCAGACTACAAGCTATAACTACAGCCTAGTCATGTATACCCTATTGTAGAACTCCAAACCGTGTAAGTCTACGATATAGAGACTTTACAACGTGATACAGGCTCACTGCAGGTGTCGCAGTCAGAGGGGATACATGATATGTGGGTCGAAGAAGGCAGTTGAGCCGACTCCTCTTCCCCCCCCCCCGCGGCCCGACCTGCGAAACGTGGCGCGATGAGGGTTTAGGGCTTAGGGGTCTTGACGTCTCAGCAGTACTTTGAGGTTCTCTGGGACTGGGCAGTTGGTCCCATTCCCGGCATCCTTTTCCCGTGGTCACAAGAGCCTCATGGGTGGGAAAACGGACGCCTCTCTTGCACCCTTGTGTGCACACCGCCTCATGCGACACCCTTGAGTCACCCATGGAGATCTCCATGGAAGGGCAGTTAGTTTCTTCAGTTTCTTCTCTACAGTTCCCGTAGACTCTTGAAGTGTTCGAAGATGTCCTTCAACAAAACATCTGTAAGGCCCTGGCTCACACCGGGCTGGTGTCGCTCAGTTGCAAGAATCTGGTGCTCAGGGAGGGGGGGTTCGTATAAACATAAACTAACCGAACCTTGCGGGGATAAGCGTTCAGAGCAAAGCCCTACTTTCCTGAACCAGGCTCCGACCTTTCAGCCATTGACTCACCGATGCAGGACCGACTCCGCAACTACCAACATGTACGCTGTAACAAGGGGGTACATTTTTTGCCCTGAGTGATATCATCCCTCCCATTCCTGCAGAGGACCCGGAGCTCGCCGACGTCCCTGCCTTGGAGGGGGGCACTGTGGCGAATGCCGTCCATGCCGAGCTCTTCGTGAAGCAGCAAAGGCAGAAGCTTTACGGTTCAAGGCTCATGGTATGCTGTCGCAAATTGCTGTGTGTAGTTCTTCTGTGTTCTTGTGGAGCAAGCGTCCAAACATCTGCATTCTCGTTCGAAGCGGGGAATCCTACCATGCAGTCAGTGTCCGCGTGCCACGGAGGTCATGTAGGCAATGCCATAGTCTTGACTTCAGAAGGTCGAAGACCTCGAAGATAGGATAAACGGCGTCTTCGAAGTTGTGCAGGTATCTCCGAAACTCCGGCATCAGTGTGAAGGCCAGCCATTCTTCGCTGTAAGTTCGCAGACCCTCACCACTGACCAGTTTGTCTTCTGCCATGTTCCGGGCACATTTGTCAGGCCATGAACCAGTATGTGCTCCATCTTCAAGAAAGCTTCCTGACCAGGCGGTCATTGGGCTTTGGGCAAGGTGGCATCGACAGTTCAGTTGACTTGCGCCTGAGAGAGACGTCACAAACCGCCGCGGTCGCGGGATCCAGGGCTGGAAGATGAAACGTTACTCGTATGAAGCGCTAACAGATCTAGCAGAGCGTAGGTCGAGCGTCTGACAGCTGAAGTCTTCTCTGCTTCATTTTGACAGGCTTGGAGTGACCCTCGAGGGCGAGACGATTGCCGGTGAGGCTGCTAAAGATGTCTGGGCACGTACAGTCCGACCCTGAAAACATAACATTGTTCTGTTCTGCTTTCAATCTCTGGGGGACACACGTGACGACATGCAGTCTGCTGGTTTTTGGTGCGGGGGGACTCGTGGGCTGGCGGTTGCGACACGAGCCGGTCCCTGAACTCTAAAATCCTTACTTCGCCGCGCGTTCAGAGCGTAGGGCGTGCCCTCAAGGACCCCAAGACGTTGCCGAAATGGACGGAATCAGTAGTCAGTCACAAATCGCACGTTGGGGAATGCTGCACAACCCGGAGTTGCAAGCGAAGAAGCGGGGAGTCCCGGGGAGCCTCGAAGAGATCCTTTTGCCGCATGCATGCTCGTAAACGCGGGCTTGTGAATGGCTGTGGGCGATACCCCGGCCCTGGTTTCGGCGGATCGAAGCTGACAAATCCAACCTAAGTGATGCTTCGTGGAGCGGAATGGTGCTCAAGTTGTTGGGCAAGCTGAGTCACTCTTCAAGAGGCGTATGTTCTCAAAAAAAAAGAAAATTCCCAAGCACAGAGAGGTGGTCGGCTGGAGCCGGCGACAGAACGAGGAGGCGGGGAGGTTGAGTGCTTGGCCCTAGGTATCGCAGCTTCCGCATTACAGGGAGCTTTCAGCCTCAGAGGTCCTAAGAGCCCCAGTACCCAGGAAGAAGGACCGCCAACGTTGCCTTGACAAGAGTCCCCCCCCCCCCCCCCCCCCCTCCCCCCTCCCCCTTTCACTCTTTTCTGTTGAACTCTCTGAGGTCTCCAAGGCTCTTGCCTTGCGGAGCCCCAAAGCCCGAGACCTGGCCATGGCGATGCAGAGGAAGGGCTTTCGGTTGGAGCCTCAGAGCCTCAAAGAAAGCCCCCAAGAGAGCCTTTTTTGCAATGGCTCCTTGAAGAGGGCTTGGAGATGAGGGGATCAGAGATGTTCAGAGCTGGTTGCTGTTTGCAGACTTAGGGAGGATCGAGGTTTCTAGGCAGGTTCTGCAGATCAGGGACTGGGGAACCCGCAGGGGCTGTGAAGTCACGAAGCATGGTGCTGCGTGATACAACATGCAAGCTACATGATAGGCCATATGTTTCTGACTTGCCTTGACAAGCACAGATGAGGTGCGATTCTCGACATGGGAAATACCTGCGAATTGGTTTCGACATCTGTCACACAGAGGCTAGGGCATGGCCAAACGATTACCTACGAGACTGCCCCCCTTTTCTGGCTAAGTTTTCGAAGGAGAGCTGCAAGTTTCGCACACAGATGATCGCAGATCCCAGTGGATCATCGCAGTTGTCGTTCTGGAATTTCAGGGTTGCGTTTGCCTCCGTCGCACACGCGCTTCATGTGAGATACCCCATACTTGAAGTTCAAGGGGCCAATGAAGAAATCGGTCCACTACAGGCTTGAGTTTTAACTTCGCAGTATTGCCAGCCAGCAGCGCCTTCGGTTGAATTGCTCAGTGTTCGTCTACTGCCAGACGTGAGAATCAGCAAACGGGGAGCTGATGCTGACTGCGAGTTCCGTGCAGGCCGATGCAGTTGCTTTAGCCGACGCTCTGCGACAGGTGGCAGGGTGACTCTTGGCACCCGCCTTGGGAGATTTTTGGGGATTCATATGGCTTGCGGTTGGGTGACAATCCTCCTCAGTAAGTAGCCGAGTCCCCCACTGGCAAACCTCATGGAGACCGGAGGTCCATCACCCAGGTCCTAGCAAGAAGCACGGCTTGTTGTGTGTATGCTTCTCCCTGCGACCAGGAGCGACCAGCATGGCAGCTTCGAAGATTGAACACTAAAGTTCAGAGTCCTCAAAGCAGAACCTATCCTCCCGTCCTGCACCTGGGCCGAAACACTGGAGCTTACCCACCAAGGAAGGGGAGACTGAGCCAAATTTCAAGCACCCGGTCCGAAACCTGTGGCTACAGCACAGGGGCCACCCAAGTGGTTGGGCCGAAAAGAGCCGGTGAAAGGTGGGTCTTTGGAGTTTGCCCGACACTATCAACAGGTTCCATGAGATGAAGGCCTGCCAGGGCTCGTCCTGTAGATTTCTGCGGAAGAAACTAAGGCAGTACTGAAGGGATGTAGTAGGATGAGCAGCTCTAAAGCATCATGCGCATGAGAACCTTGGAATGAGGGTGGGAGAGAATAGGGTCACTGAGGCTGTAGCTGCAGGGACAAGAGCCCTGTACCAAATGTTTAATTAAGATCAGGCTATCTGCTGCTTGTGCGTTGCTGGTTTTGTTGTTGCAGCTTTTGCTGTAGCTGCTTGTGCTGCAGCAACTGCTGTGGTATAGAATGTGTACAGTGTACATATGCGGGCAAGTTTCTGACAACATGTTGCATTTGAGAGGAAGGATGTTCAACTTCGACCAAACCCTAACGAGCAAAACGCATGCATTGGAGGAAAAGGCACGGAAGTTGACTTGAGCTCCAAACCCTAACACCCGAGCTCACAGCAACTTCCTGAAGGAAACTGCTCATGTAGTCGGACCAGATGGGGCCTGACCCGTTTGGGATTTGGATCGGGCCCGTCTGTGTGGGACCTGCAACCACTGCAGGGCATTGTGGTCGGCTGCTGATCGAATGGTACAGAACTGGAACAAGAACCAATGAGTGTTCAGGGAGGTCCGGACTTGCAAGAAATCGCTTCAGTGTGGGTAGGGACTCGTTGCAAAAATTGCACAAGACCCAACGAGAAGCTTTCTACCAATGCCACACATGTGGCATACCTTGCTGATCTCAGCCCTTCACTTGCGTGGATGTCAGAATTCATGCACAGCCAATGGCACAGCACCCCCATCATCTTATACAGGAGCGCAAAGCCAGCGGAGAGTCATGAAGCTGCATTCACTTCCAAAGCTGTTATGAGTAGTCGAATGCGGAGCGTTGTTGCTTGCGTGAATCGGAACACTTGGCTGAACTCCTAGCAAGGCTTTGCACGTTTTTGTAGTCCTTTGGCCGCTGGTCCACCTGTCCGCTCATGCGACTGAGTGACCATTCGGAGTGGTATGTGAAAGTTGACCTGGTTTTGAGATGAACTTCCTGAATGGTCTCTGGGGTCGGTAGGGCAATTTGCCAGGCCGTCATCTTCAGTGTTCAGATACTCTGAACACATTGGCCCTTGATTTGCCGCTGCTAGAACCAGCGGCAAGTCGACCTAATGACAAATGGCGGGGGATGCAAGATGAAAAGCCATTTGCAAGTCGTAGTCTGTGGATGGGTGGACGGGTATGAGATTGTGATAGCGTAGCAATATAGCAGGAAGAATAGAGAATGAAATCGTAACATTGGAATACTCAAAGTAGAAAAATGCAAAGTACTAACACTAGTTAGAACTTGCGCCAGAGCGAGCTGCCATCAAGACACTCGCCAGCTGTTAAATTCTACTGACATTGGTCTCATCACATCATCGTGGCAGAACAACCACCATCAGCAACAGCATCGTCGTAGCCGGGCATCGTCGCCGCATCATCCTCATTATCATCCCTAGTGCTCGAAAGACTGTTCATGGCTCCAGAGTCTGCTGTGTGGCCAGGACAACTTATACCCTGGAATTCCAAGAACCTAACATCGTGAATCATAAGCTTGGCCAAACGCTGCTTTGAGAACACCATGGCACTTCCATCACATTTCTCGCAGAGTCTCGCACAGGCGCTGGCGCTGGCTGCCGCCGCGCCCGAGCCAGCGCCGGCATTGCTGGCAGCGGCACTGGGCGCTTGCGAAGAAGGCACTGGAGGATGTTGAGCCTGCAGCCTGCGTACAAGGCCTTGCGCCTAAGGTTGACACAGGGTGGCGTACGATATCCTTGGTCCACAGTGTAAGAGCACATAAGCCTGGAGAAGAAGGTGCGATCCCGACCGTGGGCGGATGCCAGTTACGATAAGGCCGCAATGTCGACACGAATTTAATCCGGCCCAATTGCAGGGCCCGCTTCGGGGTTGCAAATCTCGACGTTTCCAGGCTTCCTGAAATAGCGTGCGGGAGCCCAAACCAGCTGAAATAGCCTTAAGCCCGAAGAAGCCAGCACCCTCACTTTGGAGGAAGCGCTTGGGAGGCGGCTGTGACGCTGCTGGACGGCTTTCGAGGCATCTGCCAAGAGAGACTTCAACTATAGGTAAAGTCAGGGCGGCTTGAGGAAAGGGTTTTGAGAAATCCGCCCGACAATCCTACAGCCGAAGCCTAACATCGCAAGCCGGCCCCGGATGTTAAAGAGGAGTGTTCACATTGCTGAGATTCCCACACGTTTGTAAATGGCAAGGTTTGCGGGACTAAGTTGCAGGGGTTAGAGGTCAGGGTGCTGGGATTTTAAGCCGGGCTTTCGGCGAGCAGGAACCTGAGCACTGAGCCCTACCCCAAAACATTCGAAGAGTCAGAAACCCAACAGCTCTTCTCCCTTTGGCCCTGAGACTTGCCCATTTCTTGAAGGCCCCGACAGAGGGTGTAGGGTTTAGTCAGAAGCCCTCAACCAACCCAAAATCTGTGTAGTTTGTGAGATTGCTTAGCGTTGTTTACTCTCTTCGCATGTGAAAGACACCGGCAGCTGCAATCAGGCGTTCAGCCAGACGAGATTTGTTATCGATCTGCCGTGGCCCTAACGACTGCGCCTGCTTCCCACTTCTTTTCAGGTTCAGCTTAGGCTTTGCTGAACTCGCTCATCTCCGGAGCCCCGAAATCCAAAGCGTTGTGAGGCATGCGAGTAGGCATGGTATCTCTCTCGGCTCCCAAACAGCAGCAAAGAAGCGGGACAGACCAACCCTTTTGCCTTCGAGAGCTCCGCAAGCATAGCATCGCAACATGAGAGCTTCAACACTTGGGAGCCAAGGCGATGTCAGCCTGCCACAGCAGCCAGAGTTTGCGATGGGAGCCGCTTGGGGTTTGATGGTCCACATGCAATCGGCTGCATGGGGCCAAAATGGAGCAGTTTTTTCTGCCGGCAAGCCGGTAGCCATTGAGCTCTAGGATACAAACTCCAGTGGTCAACAAGAAAGAGATGTCTGCATAGGCTCCGCACTGTAGGAATTGTAGGGAATACGAATCGCTGCAAAACACGGGCGCTGCCCAAAGCTACTGACACTAATGGTTCAAGTTGCGCTCTCTCCTCTTTGGGCTGTGGAAATCGCAACTTACACGTACGTGCTCGTGGTCCCCAAGCGCCCGATGTCCAAGACTCCCTTTCCAAACCCGTGCTGATTCTGCCCGAATGCAACACACACGTGCACCGACAGGAGCAGTCCCTGTCGCTGCATGGATCTGCCGAGGCTCAAGGCATGTTTCCGTTCTGATTGCAGATGAACAATCACTTGAACCTGCCTTTCCTTGTGCTTGATGTCGCTGAGCCCTGGTGGGAAAAACTCTGTACTTTGTCTTTCGGAGAGACTTGCTCTGCTTTTCAGACCCCGAAGAGGTCAGCCTCGAGCAACGTTAACGTGCAACTTTGCAATCACCGCCTGCGCCGCAGCCTCAGCAGCCTCGAGTTTGTTGAAGGACTAATTGGTTCGCATCGCATGTTGCCACGCCACGCTGGCGCTTGTTCTCCTCCCGCATGTGCTACTGCTGCTGCTTCTGCATTGTTGCAGCAAGTTTGAGGTGTGTGTGTGTGTGTGTCTGCCCGCTCTGAAGGTGTTAAAAAAACAACTCGCCGAACTCCTGCGTCGGCTTTCGACTACCAGTCTTATGCGAAACCGATGAAAGGCATGCCATGCACAACTCAAAGCATCAAGCCATCACCGCCGGATCTGCACCATGTCAGGCTCGAGGGCTGAAGTGGGCTCTGGCGCTGGCGGTCTTGCGTGGGATGCTTAGAGGAGCTTGCCGATCCATGGTCCGAGTGATATCAAAGGGATACATTGTGTTGAATGTGTGACTGGGGGTTTGCCTGGTGTATCTCAAGAGGACCATGTCTCAAGGCTTCGAATGTCAGTCAGTGCCCTCTGTGTCCACTCGAGCCCAGGTTTGCTTAAGCAGCAAAGTCTGGTTTCCAGTGCCTGACTCCTAGAACCCAGATTGCTGTTCAGCAAAGCTTGCAGCAGAACGGTCCTCGTCACAGTGGCAGAGCTGGGAGTACCGAAAGAGAAAGCTTGGCGTGGGAGTGCAACACTCTGCCAAGCCTCCCCCTCGCCAAGCCTTCGACTCCGAAGCCCAACCCTGGCCCCACCCTCAAGAGCCCTCAAGAGCCCTCTAAGCCCTGCGCCCCATCCGTTTCGGATTCTTTTTTCAGTCCGGCACCTTCGCGGCGACAGCAAGTGCGGCCGATCGAGGCATCAGCTGATGGTCTTCGCAGATTTCAGGGCGAAGGGCTTCGGGCAAAGCGCGGCGGATCGGGCCAAGATGCCGTTAGCTTTCTGTTCCCATCCCGCGGACCTTTTGGGTATCTTGGCTATCGAACAAGGCTTGAAAGTGCAAGGATTGGGTACACCGGCGTTCGACACACGCACCCGAACGTGAAGACTGCTTCCTGCCTCTAGTACAGTTGCAACCATTGAAGCAAGAACGTCTTGCAGTGTCTGAAGATCTTTGAGCTTTTCAACAAGTTTGGTGGTGTGAATCTGTAGGCTTGCCCCCGCTTTGCTGCAGGTTTGCAGTGGGCGCGAACACTTGCGCTGCTGTGCACCTCTCGGTGGGAAGGCCTCCGAGTGCAGAAGTCCGCACAAGCATTGGCCACGACGACGAGCCTTCTTGGCTTTGTTATTGCGGCATCATCACGGTTCTCATGGAGCCTGTTCCATTTGTGAGTCGGAAGTTTTCCTGGCAAACGAAGGCTGACCACGTTGAACCCTTAGGCCCCTGCACGGGTTCGCTTTGCGCAGGGCTGCGACCAAGCACTATGACCTTCGGTGCTACCATCAGCGCCGGAACCCGAAGCTGCTTCTTTAGGTCTCAGGCTTGCACATATGCAGATACTCCCTAGCCCCAGACTCTAGACAGTGTGGCAACTTTATGGGGTTCCAATGTTCTTATGGCGGTGTAGACCCCAAAGCAGCAAGACGACTTCAACGGCACTCCAAGAGGGCAGGTCCAAGAGCACCCCAAGGGGCCAACAGCCACAACAGTTCTGCACTTCATAAGGCGCCCAGGATCTGTGTCTGCATCCCCCTAGAACAGACTCAGGAAGCGAACCCTTCCAAGAGCCAGGAAGGTACGTTCCGTGTCGCAGTATGCAAGCCTGAAACGGTGCATGTGAGCGAAATGCGCACGGGACCCATAGGAGAGCACGATTGCCAAAACTATGGCTTGTTCCATGAAGACAGCCACTCCCGAATCCCTAGCCTTGACCTTTTTAACTGTTCAGGAGCGGGTTTCAAAAATTATCAGAGTTCCGTTTTTTTACATGAAGAAGTTGCAGTCCACAGGTGTTTTCAATTCCAAGGCGTGCCGACAGAAGTAAAGCTGTTGGAAACCAATTCATTCTGAGCGGTCTTAACACCTCTAAAAACTTAGGGGCCTAGTCCAGTTGACAACAGTTGCCAATCGAAGAAGGCCTTCACCAAATTCGTTTTTGTGACTGATTTTCGGCGACTAAACTATCTGCAGCATAAATCTAGACAAGCACTGCCACGCCAAGTAGTACATGAAACGTCCTGTGCACGTAAGGCTACAGGAAAAGTTGCGAGCCGAATTTGCACGAGGCACTACACAAAGCATTTCACGATTTTAAGACAGACATGTTGATTGTCATACCAGGGAAGGGAGTGCCAAATTCACATGTGTGCATATGGATTTGTGTCGTTAGTGTTCAACATGTGTGCACATTTGTGCAGATTGTCTGCTTTGCTGGAGTGTAGGGTTTGGGAGTTGATATAAACATGGGGAAATGTTTATAAACATGGAGACATGTTTGCACCAAATGTCGGAGACAGCAGTTAGGCTTCTAGGGCCGGGCGGCATGCTCACGGAAAGAGCTTGCAGCTTTGCCTGGCAGAAAAAAATGGGTTTGTTTCATTCCTTGACAAGCTTTGGGCAAAACAAGGCGATGGAGAAGCAGAGCCATTGGCGCGCGAAAACTCAGTTTGCGTCCAGGATAGACAGGCCAAGATCACGAGTGCAAGTCAGGAAGTACTCCATGTGTGCATCTTGGTGGGCTCCGTGTAGACTCAGGATGTGGAATGTCCTTGGGGTCCACGGTCTACGGGTGGAGACAAGTAGTGTAGCACTGCCCATCAGCAAGGACAGGAAGCTCTACCAATTCCGCAGCAACTAGCTTCGAGCCATGGGTGATACAAAGGTTACGGAGCTAGGATTTGGGTATGTTGAGGAACTACATTGAGGTCGGATCCTGCGGGCCGAGCTTTGCAACTTCCGACCTGACATACCGAGGAAGCGGCATCGAGCTTCTGCTGCGGACCCTGTCCGCACAGAGCCGCCATCCCAGTTCAATACAATGCAGTTCTTATCAGCTGAAGCTAAGTCGACGCCCTGGCTCCAAGAAGCCCAACGTGTTTTTGCATCCCAGCGATTGAATAGAAGGGAAACCCTAAGCCCGAGACGCTTCTTGGCCCAGAAGTCCCATTTTTTGGCCTCGGGCCTAGGCCTTTTATTGTAGCATCCGTAACCGGAACTTAGGTTTGGAGGCAGAGCTCGTCACTTGCAATTCTGCCGCCACCCCAGGAAGGTTCAGGGTTTAATGGTTATGCCATGTTATGCCTTTTTTTTGTGCTTCGGAATACAGAAACTTCCTACGCCATGACCGTCTCACCGCCGACTTGGCGAAAACTGACATCCTCAGGCCCATGTTTAATCCCCCGTCGCTTGTGTCCATACACTCCTTGAGGCAATCAGTGCCTGTGAGCGATCCCGGCTCGTTTCCGCAAAGATGTTGTGTGTGTGTGTGTGTCTACCGTAGCTGAGCTCGATCAACGATCAAGCCTACTCCTTAGAGAAGCTTCAGCGCTCCGATCGCGCGTGCTTGCCGCCCGACAGAAGTGAAGAGGCACGGGCAAAGCATTGCTGGCACGAACGTATCAGCTTGCAGGCATGGGTTGTTTGCGGTCATCGCCTGAATGTCTAGCATGGACGCTGCCTTCTCTTTGGATGCACTGGTGACTACACGATGCGCTGGTGGCACACATGCGTGGCCACAAAATGTGCTCCACACCGCGGAAAGATCGGAAGGCTCGACCCTCAAATGGATCTCAGACAGTTGGCACGTTGCTGCTCTTTATCAAACTGAGACAAGCTTCCACGGCGCAGCCATGGACAGCGCACCCTAATTAGGATATGTTCTTGATGCAGTCTACTGGGTGTTAATGTCTTGCTGTAAGTCGGCTCAAGTCCTCAACCTGCCCGAGACGTCACAGCACATCACAACCTCTCTTGCCGCCAGGAAGGCAAATGCCTGGCCATGGGCAACCCGGCTTCTTGCTGAGGCACCCGCTCTTCTTCCGCATTCGCCCATGTTCTGGAACTTTTTCCGAAAAGACTGTGCTGCTCCCATGGCTGCGTAGGGTCACCCTGAGATTCACTGAACCCGGGCTGCAGGAGATGCTCCGGAAGCGGATGGCCTGTGACGAGATCAGCTTCAACGTCTCTTGACAGCACCCCCCGCCAACACCACCGCCGATGGACTGCACTTGACCCGAAAGGGCCCTGACAAACCCTAAACGCCAAAACCACGGACTTGTCGATGTGCCGGCACGTGTTTGCGAAGTACCGGGAAGTCAAACTTGGATGCCTGAACAAAAGCCCAAGGCTCGAGTATCTACACGGAGAAACGTTGAGCAAGCAAGCTGCTGTGTCTCTATGTGTGTGTGTGTGTATATGCATTTTTCATCCGCGCCGCTGAAGGCCGTACTTGGAGCTTGCCGGTCAGAATGGCGGGCAGCCGGCCTGTGCTTGGAGGCACTGAGCCTCAGGTAAAGGGAGAGCACGTGTGATGATCGAGAAGCCACCAGGCTCGAGGCTGCAGTGGCTATGGTATTCCTGCCCATATGCTCCGATTCACGCATCTACCTGTCGCCTGAAGCATCGGCCCTCGCCAAGAATTGCACTTCTACAAAGCTGACAGCTGCGTATTTTCCCCTCTTAATCCCATCCCTGCACCAGAATTCCTACAACCAAAAATCCTCAAGAAGGCCCCGAAGGTCATCAAGCTCCAGTCAGGTCCTCAACCATGAACTCCAAACTCCCCCAAAAGCAGCCGAAGAATGGAGAAGGCCATGCAGGAGCAGCGGCTGGGAGGAGATGCCGTGACGGTCGCAGCGCTGTGGCCCATGGCTGAGGCCTTCAAGAGGGCTTCGCGTTGAGAACTTCCACAATTCAGAGGTTGCGGGCTTCCCTCGACGGCCACAAAGCCACTAAGCCCAAAGCCGCCAAAGCCTTGGTCTCCGTGAGCCCGAGAATCATTGAGGCACCTAACTACTCCAGACAGACAGCCAGCCAGGCAGGCAGTCAGACAGACAGACACACACGCACGCACACACACACACACACACACACACACTCTCACAAGCACACCGAACAGTACAAAACCTGCAAGCACCTCAGAACTCCGAAAGAGTTTCGAACCTCCTTCAAGACCCCTAAAGGAGCCCCTTAAAAAACCCCTTTCACAACCCCGTTTAGAGAGCCCCAGTCCAGCGGGCGCTTCACACCGCTGCTGCCGCTCCGGCGTGCTCTGCTGTCGGAACGCTCCGAAAGGCGCCAGGCCAGGCGGGGTTCGGAGATGCTACCAGCGGCCCAGGGGGGGCTGAGCCCGGTGGGATCGTTTATCGTTGAAGTTTGGGGCATTTGCTGGGCAAGTTGGGCTTAAGGTGGGCGCCAGCTTCCCGTAGTACTTCACCGGCACGTTACTTCCTAAAGTGGGGCCCCCTTTGAACTTTTAACCGAGTGGCCTAAGCCCTGAGCCCAGCACGGGAACCTGCATGTTTGCATTTCAACCCCGAAGTGGTCTTGCTGTAGTTTCACTGCCGACACTTGCCGTCCCGGCTCCTAAATGCCTCAAAGTTTAAAGAGCACACGTCAGGTGGAGGCCCTCGAGCTGCTCGAGGCCAAAAGCCCCAAAAGTCAGAGGGTGGGGAGACTCGCGCAGGGGTTTTGGGCTTTTGGCCTCGCGACAGTCCTGCATTTGAGATTAAAACCTTCTCAAGTGCCTTTGGCCATTGGAATTTGCGATAGGACGTGGGCATTGAGGTTTCGACGGCGGGAACGCCGAAGAGAAAACGCGGGAGGCTTCAAGCTTTCTAAAGTTCCTACACCGTCTTCAGGCCCCAAGGCAGCATAACTTGAATCAGACTTTGAGGTTCGAGGTTTGAAGCAGTTCTGCTGCAAGGCCAGCGGCGCGCTGTCCGAAGAGGCCCTTGCAAACTTCGCCGGGGCGTACATCGGACGGCTGTGAGGATCTCGGACATACGTATTCAATCGACTGTCGGATGAAGCAAGAATAGGCTTCCAAGGCACACCCCCCTGTCCCCCGAACCCATCTACACAAGCCTCGTGACTCCAACCCAGCGTGCTTGTTTGAGGGCTCACAGAAGGAGACGGGGTTACAGGGGTTCATTGCCTTCAAACAGCCTCAAAAGCTCAGTCATGCCAACAGCCACGAAGCCTGCACTGCGAGAAGTGATTAAAAGAGCATGGATCTCCAGGTGCCCCGCCCTGAAGCAGCTGTCCAGCAGCAGCTGGAGTGGCTGAAGCCCCGAGCTGCCTCCAGGGTTCCAGGTCGAGGTTTGCTTGACATTGACTGCAACTCGCTAGAGTCGCCTAGACCTGCACAAGCTTTCTGATCCCGTAAGCAAGCAACAGATGGCAACATGGCTGTGACGGCAGACCATAAAGACTCTACAGGTCTTCAGAGCGCATTGGCTCAACTCTTCCAACTTGCTTTGACTGAAATGGTATGCTTCGAATCCGATTTGCTTTCGGAGAGCCTTCCGCACACTAAATGTGGATTGGGCAGGATGCGTCTCACCAGGTGAGTTGAAGGAATGCTAGGGTAGTGAGTAGTCAGCATTCCCATCCACTCTCGGCAAGCTTCATCCGTGTGCCCCTCCGACCCTCAACAAGACACCACAGAAAAAGAGAGAGAGAGAGAGAGAGAGCGAGGGAGACTACGTGCACAGGCAGGAAGGAAGAGGGACACAGAAAAGATGGCACATTCCCTCTTAGTAGAAAAGGGCGAAAGAAGGCTTTAACAAGCGCCTCAAGAGGCCCTGGGAGACACACGCGGCTTCACCTCCCCGCACTGGAGCGGAGCTTCAGCACGACTCCCTGAAGGGAGCCTTGTGAGACTTATGGAAGGGACTCGGCTCAGTTGGCATTTAGTGCTTAAGAGGGCTTCAGTAGATTTGTCGGTGTGTTTTGGTAGTTTTCGGCTTTGGGGCTTGGGGTTTGGGTGGAGGTGGGCTTCCGGAGGGTCGGCACATCCCTTGTTTGCAGTGCCGTCCTTTCTGCGTAAGAGTTGCGTTATCCAATTCTCCAACACACCCTTCGCATCAAGAATCAGAACCTTGCTGGTCAGTCATGCTCGAGACCCTAAACTGACCACAACGTGTTCCCAGAAGCTTCAATCGTTGCACAACCCAATGAGTCCGGGGCCGTACCATCCAAGACTGCCTCAACCTCTTTAAACCCTAAAGCCGAAAAGGCCCTGCAATACACCTCAGCGGGCTCTTCAGGTCTTGGCCGCCACTTCACGGAGGAGGCGCTGGAGGCCCATTGCCGGGGCACAAGGCATTGGAAAGGATCTGTGTGACTGCAGCAGCGATTGGAGATTCAAGGTCCACATCAGGCTTTTTGGCAGGATCCGTTCGTTTCACCCTAGCCCCAACCAAGCTCTTCCCAATCGGCAGCTGCAATCACATACTATCACAAAGCTCGGCACCTTCGAAAGTCCGCATAGCACCATGGCCATGACTCCTGACTCATATTAACTCTCTACTCCCTCCCGCTTCCGCCACAACTACCACCACTACCACTACCGCCATCAGCTGCTGCTTGGCTCACGCACGATGAGCATTAGCATTAGCTGCTCGTCGTTTTCAGTGAGCTCCCCTGGGGCATCATGAGAATCAGCTCGAGGCCCCTCCAGTGCCGGTTGGCAGTATTCGGATCGTCTTCGCGGCATTTCAGCTGGCCCTCGCCACGTCACCGCTACAAATATTACTGCTGCTGCTACTGCTAGGGCTTGCACTTCAGGCTTTGGGGTTTAGGGCTCAAGGTACTGGACGTTTAGGGTTCAAGGGTAGGGGACTGCACTTCAGGCTTTGGGGTTTAGGGTTTGAGGGTAGTAGGACGACTACTACTACTACTACTACTACTACTACTACTACTACTACTACTACTACTACTACTACTACTACTACTACTACTACTACTACTACTTCTTCTTCTACTCCTTCTACTTCTTCTACTTCTTCTCGTACTTCTACTACGTCTTCTACTTCTACTTCTACTTCTACTTCTACTTCTACTTCTACTTCTACTTCTACTTCTACTTCTACTTCTACTTCTTCTACTTCTTCTACTTCTTCTACTTCTACTTCTACTGTTACGACGACGACGACGACGACGACGACGACGACGACGACGACGACGACGACGACGACGACGACGACCGAGACCACGACCACGACCACGACGACGACGATGACGAGGACGACCACGACAGCGACGCCGGCGGCGGCGACGGCGACGGTGACCGCGACCGCGACGACGGACGACGACGAGGACGAAGAGGACGACGAGTGCTACCACTAGGCTGCCACTATGACTGTGACTACTAAGTGCGCTGACTACTGCTCCTGCTTTTGCTCCTCCTCCTCTTGATCCGCTCCTGCTCCGGACGACGGCAATTACCAACACGACCACTAACGACGCCTGCCCCTGCACCGTTGACACCAAAGCGATTTGACGTGGTGACCAGGCCTTGGACATGACACCGTCGCCATGCTGGGTGGCAGAAGCGCGCTGGCGGTCACGCCAGGTACTCCTCAGCTGGGTTTCAAAGACGCTTTTGAACAGGCTTTGCCATGTCAGACTTTGCGGTGTTTTGCGGTTCATGGTCACGGTTGTGAGCATTGCGCACTCCAAGCTGCAAAGATCATGCCTGCATGGTTTGCAGAGTTCTTCTTGCAGCCTAAGCCTCTTTCATCACATGGTGTCACTTGATGGCATCTGGTCTTCCGAGGCCTGCACTCTTTCATTGTCCATTGGTTCTAAGTTTATAGCTGGCGGTGCCCAGACTCCTGAAAAAGGAGGCGATACTCCAAATGATGGCCCTTGCCAATGCCACTGCACCTCTGCAACTCTACCAGGCTCTACTGGCATCCGAAAGTCCAGCCGTCTCGGCGACGGACCCTGGGGGTGGGCTTGGAACCCACAAGCCCTAAACTCAAGTTGAGATTTGTCGAGATTTGTGCTGTCGTACAAGGAGCCAGTGGCTGCTGCGATCACTGCTTGGGCTGGGGAGCTCAGTCTGAAAGATCGAAAAGGTTTGTAGCCGGGGCACAGTTCAGTGTTCCCAGGCATCGATATGAAGGTGCTCGCTTGCAGATATAGTCCATGAGAGATGTTGCACGTGTGATCGATTCGGATATCGGATCAGCCCTGATCCCGGAATTTCAGTTTTTCTGGTGTTCTGTCTCAGCTTCATCTACACAGGCCCTCAGCATGTAGACCTCAAATTCACACATAGCAAGTTGACTTCAACAGTCCGTGACATGTGTTCAAATTGTAGCCACAGGCCGCGCAAACGCTCGGCCGACTTCACTTGCCTCCACGCTGCTTGGCTGCAATAGGCATTCGCATCGCGCGAGCTATTTAATTCATTGGGAACAACACGAAGATGTGTTGGTGTTCCCGGTTCGGTTGGGTTTGGCAGAACACCGGCCCTCTCTCCACACCTACTCCTCCATACAGTGTACATTGTATGTGTGCGTGCTCGAGTTGAGTTGAACAGCTGAGCCTGTGCACTGTCGGTTTGGTCACACTGCAGTCTTGTCTGCAGAGTTTGCCTTGCGTTTTTCTTTTGTCTTCATGTTGCAGAAGAAAGGGCCTGGGCTGCCGCGTCCAAGGTTGGAGGCGGTGGGCCCTTACTGCCTAAACCATGGGGGCACGCCTCGAGCCGCGCCGAGCCACGTAGTGGCAGCGCCACGTGTGCCTTGTGGAGTTGGTTGTCCACGTCCAGATATCTTACGCGAGGCTGGCGTGCCTGCGTACAAACCGTGCCGCAGAGGAGGTCTTGCGCGTCCGTCTTTCTCCTCGCCTCAGCCGAGTTTGGAGCTCACACTGCCGCTGGAGCCTCCGTCTGTGTGTGCGAGGCTTGGTGTTGGGTTGGCTTTCCAAGTGCAGCCAGGTTCTCGTGCAAAAGACTGGGAGGATGAGCAGTGGCGCTTGTTGGCGGATTCTTGGGTCGGGCTTCTAATGCCCTTTCTCGCTTCGTCGCCTTTCTTCAAGGACCTTGGCGAGCTTGCTCTGGATAGTTTGTGGAAGTCTTGCGTGGGAAAGCTGCGGGAACTTTGAGGCGGCACTTGTCAGGATAAGCTTTGGATGGATTTCATCTATGGCAGGGAGATTGTTTCGGCAGATGCGTCAGTTAGCGTGTTGGTCAGCTTCTTGGCTTGTATTCAGCAGCGGCGGAGCGCGAGCAATGCACCAGTGACATCCTTGAAATTCGTGGCGGGAATTCTTGGTTGGGATAAGCTGCTGTCGTGCCTGGCAAATCCTGTGGTCGCTGCCTGGACTGGCTCTTATGGCCAAAAGGAAGCTCGTAAGGAAGCGCTGCCACTACCTCTAAGCGCCGTCGCCAACTTCGAGCGGAAGGTGCTGGAGAGCATGGGCCAGGAAGAGGGCCTGGATGGAGATGGGTTGCTGACCGTGGCCTTCCTGATCATGATTTGGGCAGCGTTGAGGTTTAGTGATGCGCAGCGGGTCTCCGTGAATGAGATGGACATTGTAGAGGGAATTTTGAGATGCTGTTGCTGGCGTACGAAGTCTTCACGCACGCCTATGCCTTGGGGTTGCTTGACAGTTGGGGTCTGCGGTGACTGGACGCCGGCAGTGGCGCTGCTGCGACAGCGACTGGGAGACGCAGACTTCATGATCCCGGGTCCAAGTGGGGATAGAGCTTCCTTCACCTTTGCGCTGTCCCAGCTGAGGCGTCTGTTGGTGAGCGTTGGAAAGCTACCAGTGGAGGCTGTGGGTGTCTACACATTGCATAGCTTGAAGGTGACGGGCTTGTCCTGGGGTGTTCAAGTTGATATTGACAGTGTGTGGCAGCGTCTGTGGGGCCATCACCGATCTCGCGATTCTGGGGAAGCTATGGCGCAGAAATATGGGCGTGAAGATGTGCTTCCTGCGCTGCGGGGCCAGCTGGCAGTGGTCCAGGCTATCCGGGGAGGTTGGGTGCCGTTAACGCCACAAGTGCGGGGTGCGCGGAGACCCGTCCCAGAGTGTCGTTTGGCCTTCAAGACGGCGAAGTTGGAAATCATCCCTATGGGTTTGAGTGCAGCGGAAAGGTCAGAGGACGACACGGATGCCGAGTCTGAGTCGGATGGATCGACCATCTCTTCTTGCAGCTCTAGCGTGTCCGAGGAGATGGAGGCCGAGGATGCCTGCTGCGACGAAGAAGATGATCAAATTTCAAGGGGTCAGCTCCTGCAAGATATGTACGTGGTGAACTGCCTGAGTGCTAGGTTTCATGCTGCTGTGATTTTGGACTGCGGGGTTGTGAGAAGGGCTTGCGCACCTTCCAAGGATATCGATGATTTGCACTGGCAGGTTTGGAAGGAGGACCCCTCCCTGAAAGCGACCCCCTTTGAGCCATGCAATCACTTGGCGTGCGCCCAGGTTTTGTGTGGTGGGTCCGGCGCGTAGTGCGCCCGGTGCAGTCAAAAGCTGCAGCGAGGAAATCTCGTGTGAGATCTGATCTCAGGGGGAGATCGGGGCAAACGTGTGTTTGCCAGGGACCTCAGGAGAGGTTTTCTGTGCGTGCGAGACATGGTCTCCTGCGTGCGAGCGCGTGCTTGCATTTGTCTAGTTACTGCAAGGAGGTGTGCGATGTTTGCGACTTGTGCTTGTGCACCGCCAATCACGCTTCAGCGGAGAGGGAACGTTCCAGAGTGCGCGAGTTGGTTCAGAAGGAGCTGGATCAGGGTTACATGGTTCACATTGAAGGGGGTCTGCCCGCAGTGCAGCAGCGTTTTCCGCCGGGCGAGTTGGCGATCGGCAAGCTGGGTGTGGTGACCTCTCCGGGCAAGGAGGACAGATTGATCGGCGACTCCAAGGCCAGTGGCGCCAGCCCTGCTGCTCGTTTCTGTGAGAGAGCGGAGGTTCCCTCCCTGTACTTATTCACGGCAGCGCTCAACCGGTTTGCAGCTTGGTGCGGCGGGGAAGTGGACTGCTCCGCTTGGGTTTTATTCTGCGTGGATGTTAAGGGAGCGCACAAGTCCATAAGAACTGCTGCAGAGGACGTGGGTTTCTCTGTCTTCTCTTTGGAGGGCGTATTTTACGCGTACGTGGTAAATCACTTTGGCGCCGCTTGGTCGGCTTACTGGTGGAGCCGTCTCTCTTCGCTTTTGATGCGGCTCATCCACATGCTCGTTCGCCACAAGCACCTCGGTGCGGTGTATGTGGACGACTTCTTACTTTTGCTGCCTCGGGCTGCGTTCGCAATGTTGGTTGTGCTAGCTATCCTGCAGATTTTGGAGGTGCCGCTGTCGTGGAAGAAGCTTGCCCTCGGAAACGACCTCACGTATTTGGGCTGGCGCCTGACTCTGATCTCGGAATTCTGGGCGGCGCTGCCGGAGAACAAGCAGGGCAAAGTGTTGCGGGAGTTGGCCTGGTGGCGACTACATCCACGTCGCGTCCCTCGCCGCGTTCTGGCGCAGCTGCTAGGCTTCTTGCTTTGGGCCACTCAGGTCCGACTTGCGTTGAGGGCCTTCCTTGCTCCGCTGTTCAAGCGACTGAACAGGCCTGGAGCGCGCTTGCAGTGCCTGGGATGGGGTCAGCTCGAAGAGCTGTCTCTCTTGCTGGAGGACGGGCTTGTGGTTCAACGTGCTGCGTCGACGAGCGATGTCCAGAAGGGATGGAGGCTTTGCGAAATTGGCAAGCAGCCCGTCGGCTCGGTGGTGGAGGCGAAGAGGCTGCTTAGGCAGCCTCGCGTGTTGACCGGGAAAGTCTGGGTGCGCTTCTCTGTCTGGACGGCCAATGTGGACTTGGACCAGGTCTGTTTGGCGGCGATGTCAGTGTTGCAGATGGCTTTCCGCGACAACTCTTTTTCTTGGGCTGGCGAGGTTGTCCTTAACAACGGAGCAGCAGATGCCTGGGCCGGGGCGTCCGTGGCCGGATTGGGAGGCTGGTTCTGCTCTGGTGGTCAGCTTTGGTGGTTCCACTTGGAAATTAAGGGTGGTCAGTTGCCTTCAGCCTGGGCCTGCCCAGAGAGGCTGCAGGAAGCGATTTGCGCGCTGGAGCTATTGGCGCAGGTGGCGCTCGTCTTGGCGCGTGCAAAGATAGTTGGTGGGAAGTTCACGCACGCAGTTCGCCTGCGTCAGTTTGGAGACAACTTGGCGGTGGTGGCCTCGTGCAGCAAGGGCTTGTCTACTTCGGGTACTTTGTCGTTCGCTTTGATGACACTAGCAAGCGCTTGCTTGGATCTTGGTGTGACGTTGGACATGTCGCATATGGCGGGCGAGAGGAACGTGGAGGCGGACAGCCTGAGCCGGCTGAATGATCCAGAAAGTCCGGCGCCATCCCCGGAGTTGCAGTCCAAATTTGGCGTCTGGAACCGAGTGCGTCTGGATTTGGGTGAACTTCTTGAGCCTTGGGCGAAGTTTCTGGGGCGATCAAGTTCGCTGTAATGCCTCAATTCGGCACGTTGTTTCGAGTGTACTGCGTAGCGCTGTGCAGTCGCGCAGATTGTTGGGGGTATAGGGCACGCCTGGGCAGAGCCAACCGGCAGTTCTTTGGGGCTTAGATGGGCCAGTTGGCTCTTGACTGTTGCCCGGCATTTCCTGCAAAAGGTTGGCGCGCCCCTCCCTTGTGTTGTGCATACGGGGTTCCGGAGAGTAGGTTTGGTGCAGAGGTGTTGGTGTTCCCGGTTCGGTTGGGTTTGGCAGAACACCGGCCCTCTCTCCACACCTACTCCTCCATACAGTGTACATTGTATGTGTGCGTGCTCGAGTTGAGTTGAACAGCTGAGCCTGTGCACTGTCGGTTTGGTCACACTGCAGTCTTGTCTGCAGAGTTTGCCTTGCGTTTTCCCGCCCACCCACCCTGGTTGCTGAGCAGCTGGGTAGTGGGGCCGGGGCTTAGATGGGCCAGTTGGCTCTTGACTGTTGCCCGGCATTTCCTGCAAAAGGTTGGCGCGCCCCTCCCTTGTGTTGTGCATACGGGGTTCCGGAGAGTAGGTTTGGTGTAGAGGCATGCATTCATCCAGGTGGGTTTCAGCCATCCACACTCAGGTTACACCGCTGGCTTCGGAACTGCTGAGGCCGCTCTTCCGTTTCGAACAGTCTTGGCACTTGTTTTGAGAGTTTAGTGATTTTTGGGTTGATGAGAGAAGGACAGCCAAAGTACGGTTACTTGCGAGCGTTATTTGTCCTACTGCTGCTACTACCACCACCACCACCACGACCACCAGCACTCCACCACCTACCAACCGCTAGCACGAGCACTAGCACTAGCACTAGCACCGCCGCCACCGCCGCCACCACCACCACCACCACCAACAACGACCACAACCACGACCACTCCAAATACAACACTTGCTTTGAATCCTACTCCTGCAAGAACTGCCAGTACCAGTTCTAGTACTCCGACAGCATTGCTACTATTCTTCGTAAAACAGCAGAAACTTTACTGGCGCGTCGTGGTAGTGGTGGCAGCAGCAGCAATTAGTTGTATAGTTTTTTTGTTGCAAGCAATGATTAGGTTCATGTTTTTCACTCCGGTCCGCTACACAGCCAGTCCCCCTTTGATTTTCTGGAAAGGTGGGGCCTCCCTTACCTGTGTTTGTGGAGCACGATCGCAGCCAGCATGCTGAGCGTGGGGCACCAAAGCTGCAGCGACTCTGCAGGGTTCATGGTTCCGGGAACTCACAATTTGGGTCTCTTTCGGCTGGCATACGAGTTAGGGAAAAGCAAAAGCCCTTCAAATGGCCTAGATTGGACTTCCTGCCTTGCGCTCAGGTGGAGTGTTACAGAGGCTGCTAAGAGGCCTGATGCGGACTCGATTATCCCAAGAAATGGCGCCTGGCGTGCGCATTTTTCTTGAGAGCTGACATGAGTTAAGGTGGACGTCCTTTCCAGGGCACTACTCAAGATGTTCAGCTTTGAATTTTGCCACATTTTCATAAGACCAATAGGCTTGGTAAAAATACGAAAAGCAGTCATGAATTGCCCTTGAGTTACGTGCGCCACGTGCGCATACACACCACATGTGCTTGATAAAATATCAATATGGGCTAGACTACAGGCGAACAACTATTGATTTTATCGGAAAGTAAATTCAGATTGTATATGATAGAACATAACTTAATATGAATGATTTTTAGAGAATATTGAATATTTCTGAAATAAAT